>PITA01014531.1:0-53275 GCA_004023965.1 Spilogale gracilis | reverse complement strand
ACTTCTGTGTGCACTCTCAAAAGAAAGAAAGAGGGGAGGAAGGAAGGAAGGAAGGAAGGAAGGAAGGAAGGAAGGAAGGAAGGAAGGAAGGAAGGAAGGAAGGAAAGAAAGAAGGAAGGAAGGAAGGGGAAAGGAAAGGAAAAGGAAAAGGGAAAGGAAAGGAAAGAACAGGAAAGGAAAGGAAAGGAAAGGAAAGGAAAGGAAAGGAAAGGAAAGGAAAGGAAAGGAAAGAGAGAGAGAGAGAGAGAGAGAGAGAGAGAGAGAAAGAAAGAAAGAAGGAAAGAAAGAAGTGAAAAGAAAAAAGAAAGCTAAAATTAAACACTGATATACCAAATGTTTGTGAGGATATAGAACAGCTTGAACTCTCATGTACTGTTAGTGGGAATGTAAAGTGGTGCAACCACTTTGGAACGTAATTTGATAGTATCTTAAGAATGTAAATATAGGGGTGCCTAGGTGGCTCAGTTGGTTAAGTGACTGCCTGTGGCTCAGGTCATGATCCTGGAGTACCGCATCGGACTCCCTGCTCCGCGGGAAGCCTGTTTCTCCCTCTCTCACTCCCTCCTGCTTGTGTTCCCTCTCTAGCTGTGTTTCTCTCTGTCAAATAAATAAAATCTTTAAAAAATAAAAAAGAAATAAAATGAACTATTGATATCCTCAGCAATATAGATGCATCTCAAAGTAATTATATTGAGAGAAAGAAACCAGTGACAGAGGGCAGGTTATTGGTTGCCTTTGGATAGTGAGAGGGACTGAAAGGAAGGATTAGAATGACATGAGGAAAGTTTGGGAGATGATGGACATTCTCTCCTGTAATTGTGGGGATAAATACATATGGCAAGATAATCAAATTGTGCATTTTAAATAAGTATAGTTTATTGTATGTAACTATACCTTCTCAAAGTTGTAAAAAATAAGTTAGTCACCTGTGCTTTAAATTTAAGTACAAGAACATTCATTAATTCATCGTTACTAATGGCAAAAATAAACAGTGATGACAGATAGATAGATGATAGATGATAGATAGATAGATAGATAGATAGATAGATAGATATAATAGATAAAACTACTTGAGAGGCCATCAGTAAGGAAACATTTTAGTTAACTCTGGTTCATCCAAATCATTGTATATTATATAGCCTTTCCATGAAAGAGCTGGATTTTTTTCTCTTTTCTTTTTTTTTTCTCTTTTCAATGAGAAATATGAAGATGCTGATATTAGTGTAGAGTGTGAACTGTTTTCTTAATTGGCAAAAATCAATGTTCATGTAAATACATTTTATTTTATTATAAGGATGTGGAGAAAGCTATAGAAGTATTTGTAATAGGTTACTAACAATTGTTGCCTTCTGGCTGATGAGGAAGTCATAGTGCAACAACAAGAACAAAAATCAAAGAAAAAGAATGAGCTACAAAGGAAGTCAAAATGATTGTTAGCTAAGTCTCCTATAACTTTCCACATCAACAAATACTTGAAAGGTAACTTATTGATGTTAATATATTTGTTGTTGCAATTGGGCTCCTGGGTTCTCCAAAGAAGACATATCCATCCTACGAATGTTTCACTTAGAGCATATAGCCATGTCTTAGAAGTTTTCAGTTCCCAGATTCCTGCCACATGTTACCCTGGCAGTCTCATCTCACTGACAATTTAGCACATTTTGATTTGTAAAGGAAAGCTGCTGTCACAAGTAGCTCCTTGTTTTTGCCTGCTTTGGGACATCAGTGTTTTCTCCATCACCAGCCCCACTCTATTTTCTCTTCACTCAGACACATGTTCACACAAGCACCCTACATACACACACACAGATCCTTCAAAAAACATATCGTCCCTTCAGTCTAGTGATTTCATTAGTCTGTAAATGGACACTTTTGATGTTTTTAAGACTTGCCTTAATTTTCTCCCCTTTTAAAATAAAATTGTTGAGGACATAATGAGAGACAAAAAATTTGGAATTTAAACCCAAACATACCTAAGACTAACATTTGAAATAACACTTATAAGATGTCCAATAAACAAATTATAGTCACTTATATTTTCCTTTTTTAATTATCTGCCTGAAAATTTTAGTAGAGACTCTTGACGTTCATAATAAAAAATGGAAGGAACAATTTTACCTTTAGCAACAAAATGTGTAGTTCAAATTAAGATTTCTGGCCTTATTTATTTCTTGTGCAATAATAGATCTGACTGATTCAATAAGGAGATCCAAATGCATGACAAAATTAAATTATATACATGTATATATGTGTGTGCATAATATATAATATGTGTTTTTTTTTGTGGAGTTTTTCTCTTTTAATTCCTCACATTTACTTTTCTCATCAAACTTTTCTTCTCCTTTCCCTTGTCTGGTAACCTTTTTATCACTTCTTCTATAAGAGGAGCTTTCAGTATACTTCCCAACCAAGTTCCGACATAGAGAAAAAGAATTTTTTTATCATTATTTAAATAAAACGGTTACAAATTTGATTTGCTGAATATTCTTTGAAATTCCATGTTAATTATGAATGATATAAATGTAGGCATTAGAGAAGATCCCCAGTAGTGTCCCTTAAATCCCTCCATGTGTGCCACTAGTAACTCTATGTACGATCAGACATGAACCAGACCATGCTGTGAAAAATACTGAGAGATTTTCAAACTAACATTTTTTAAAAATATAATTACTGTCATAAAAGTGATGCTTATATCACACTACTCTTATCCAATTAAAGGTTTATGTGGGAAGCACAAAACTACTATTAATCAAGATATTGATAATAACACAAATTCATTCCATAATTCTTAACTAACTGCACGATTTCTTCATATTGAGAAAACAGGGTACAGAATTTAAAATGTCACCTACATTTGTATTTCTGAAAACCGGGGACACTGAAGTGCTGCCATGTAATTTTCTAAAAATATTTTAGTGCTCAGATAACTGGTATAATTAATTGCTCATACTAATTTTCAAGGATTATAAACAAAACCTATCATCATCACTGTTCTAATCACATTAATTTTTTCTTTATTTTAAAGAAAGTTACAGAAGTTAAATTTTACAGGCTGTTTTAGATTGGGCAAGCTGCACCTATTTTTTTCAGAGAAATGAAACTATCGCACAGGATGTTGCTTGTATACCTGCCCCATGGAAAAATGCCAGTATGCTTTGCAGATGAGAGAGAAGTTTTGCAAATAAGGTTTATAAATTTCTCTGTATTAAGAGTTGTTGGTCTTTTGAAAATGCTCTCCAGCCTACCCTACAATGATAAATGGCAAAGTGATGGTGCATACAATGGCAGGATGATCAGTAGCCTGAAGAAGCACAGGAATGTAGTAGGTCATCATTTCCATTTTTATTAGAATTCTTTTTTTTCCCCAGAGCATCATTCCTTTCAGCACTAGCCAAGTTACTTTTGAGCTCTAAGTCCTTGAGCAGATATAATTTCCATGTCACCCAATGCTCCTTTTGTGAACTTTTACAAAATTTAATCTAGTAATATTTTTAAATGCTACCACACTTTTTTTTTTTTTTTTTTGCTAGAAGGTTCTTATCCACAGACCATAATATAATTTGTATTTAAAATGCATAATTCATTATGGGTCATATTCAAGGTGTTTGAAACAATGGTCTACTTTGTTTTTTTAAGATTTTATTTATTTATTTATTTATTTATTTATTTATTTATTAAAGATTTTATTTATTTGACATAGAGAAACACAACGAGAGAGGGAACACAAGCAGAGGGAGTGAGAGAGGGAAAAGCGGGCTTCCTGCCAAGCAGGGAGCCTGATGTGGGACTCAATCCCAGGTCTCCGGGATCATGACCGGAGCCAAAGGCAGTTGCTCAACCAACTGAGCCACCCACGCGCCCCTAAGATTTTATTTATTTATTTGACAGAGAGAAACCCAGCCAGGGAGAGAACACAGGAAGGGGAGTGAGAGAGAGAGAGAAGCAGGCCTCCTGTGGAGCAGGAAGTCCAATGAGGTGCTTGATCTGAGGACTCCAGGATCATGACCTGAGCTGAAGGCAGAGGCTTAATGACTGAACCACCCAGGTGCTCCTACTTTTTCGTTTTTTTTTAAGATTTCATTTCACTATTTGACAGAGAGAAGGAGTGAAAGCAAGTAGCGTCAGGGGGTGCAGCAGAGGCAGTGGGAGAAGCAGGCTTCCTACTGAGCAGGGGTCCAACAAGGCCCAATCCTAGTACCCCCGTGATCATGCCCAAAGCCGAAGTCAGACACTTAACTCACTGAGCCACCCAAGTGCCACGATGGTCTACTTTTAAAAGAGAATATAATCAGAGAATATAATTTCCTGATTCCTATTTTATCTTATTTATTTATTTTCATCATTTGTTTATTGTTCATCCATCCATCCATCCATCCATCCATCCATGCATTTATTAGATGTAAGACATCTAACATCAAGTAATTATTTTGGAAACACGAATTTAAAATCTGACATGTAGTGAATGGCAATAAGGTAAATAGGGGATTTTTTTCCCCCAGTTCCCCCACCTAGCAACCAGTTTCATGCTAGTCTTAATCTTGTCCAGAACTGCTCAGCTTGAGTGAAAAAAGACCTGATTTCTCAGTTCTGATTTTCAGCTCCTCTGTGTTAAATCAAAATATCACTTCAATGACACACTTCTATTTTTCATCAGCTCTAAAATTTGTAAGAATGTATGAATATTTTATTAGACCAGGGACTGTTTTATTAGCACTGATCCGACCCACTGCATATGCGTAGTCCAGGAGTGAATGCCATTCTGTCTTGCTTCATTTCCTCTGTATGACTGGAAACAAGCGTGGAGTTACAAAACCATTAGACTAGGGTTTACGTACTAATTCCATGATTGTGTAGATAAATAACAACTGGAAAATTTTTTTTTAAAGATTTTATTTATTTGACAGAAAGATCACAAGTAGGCAGAGAGTCAGGCAGTGAGAGATGAGGAAGCAGGCTCCCTCCCTCCCAGGACCCTGAGATCATGACCTGAGCCGAAGGCAGAGGCTTTAACCCACTGAGCCACCCAGGCACCCAACAACTGGAAATTTTTAAGACTTTGTATTTTCTCATCTGTAAAATGTATGTTAAAATACCTGATTGTATGAATATTGAAAGCATCAAAATAGATTATGTATGTAAAGTGTTTAGCAGGTTTTGCATTGCCAGGGAATCCATGAAGCGGTTATTTTCACAGCCACACAAAGTGCCTCATCTATAAAAGTATATTAAAATTGCTTCTTAGGGGTGAGACTTGAATGTGATCATGTATGGATAGATGATATTCAGACAAAAAATTGCTGTATGAATGTTGGCAATTGTTATTCCATGAAATACAATGTGGAAAAAAAATACATTGTTGCCTGAATACTATAACTTCAACTTCATTTTTATTTTTAGTCGTAGAAATCCCTTGCATTTAAAGTAGAACAATGGCCCCTATGTGATAGCTTTCCATGTTAATTAGAATAAAAAAATCAATAATACTGTAAATACATGCTATAAATTTTTTATTTATTGCCATTTTATCTAATGTCTAGGCTTATGAGTAGTAGACAATGATGACATTAGGTTCTAATGATTTTTAAATCATATTTGAATCATTTTGCATTATTGCTTATACTATATAAATGAATTGTCCTACTATTGCTTAAACTTCAAATTTTCACTCTCCATTGCCATAGTAAGTTGTTTTTTAATAACTTACCTAGCAGAGACGTTTTGATAAGTTTCTTTTTTTTAACATATATATTATTTTAATACCTTCATTGACCCAAGATATTGTTGATCTCTATCATGTGTATAAGAAAGAATAGGTAATACCATCACTCGCTAACAATGTTTTCAGAATACTTGATAAAGCACTTCCTTTTCAATGAGTTCAAGGAATAACAAGATTATTCTGCTAATTATGTACATTTAAGTTTCTCAGAGGATCTGAGATGTACTTGTCTTGGATTTTCTATTTTATATTGACTAACATATGGTTAGGTTCTAATGAAGCTTTCTATTTTACACAATTTATTTAAAATATCCCCTGACTTGTTCTCACATTAAAATATTTTCCATAAATCTTGAGGTAATGACTTTCCTTGATTTGCCTCCTTGGTTTTCTACATGTTGTTAGTGAGATGAACATAATGCTAACAAATAAAAAAAGGGAAGAGTTTGTTTGTTTGTTTTCTATGTAAATAAATGAGACAAGGCATCAGCCTGAGATGTCATGAAAAGAATACAAACATGAAATTAAAAAAATTGTAAGAAAAATATTTTACAAACTAGAATATTAATAATTACCCATAAGCCAAAGTATATTGCCATCTAAAGATGAATCATGAATGATCACACTTGAACTAGTTATTTCACTCTCTGTATAAGATATAGCACTTTTTGATTCAGATACATTGACTCTATCTGAACTGCATCATTTATTAAACTGAATGTACCACATAGTGAAATAGCTATATTACCCAATGAAAAAAACATGTAATCTATTCAATCAACATTACTTTATACTACCTCTAATATATCATAAAGAAAAACATGCTCTTTTTGATGACATTCAAATATAAAATACACCTTCTGGATCTCATAACAACACAACACTTAATACTGTATCATCTGAATCTAAACACATTGCACTTAATTCACTGCTATACTTCTGATTAAATATATAGAAAGTTTTCACAATCTGGTACATTAAAGCATAAGAAAAAATAAGGTAATGGAGTTTTTCCACATTATTTTTTATCTAAATGTATATATAAATATATACTATATAATAGTACAAATCTAAAATTTATATAATATTTTATCAAATCTCTCCAAACACACAAAAGCAGTAGAATATTTACAATGAGATTTATTTGCAGGAATTGACACCCAATTTTTAGGGCTAGCAAGTATCAAACCAATAGGACAGGCCAGCAGGGTAGAAACTCTCTAGTAGGGGGGCACCCGGGTGGCTAAGTCAGTTGATCCTGATTTTGGCTCAGGTCATGATCTCAGGGTCATGAGATCAAGTCCTGCTTTGGGCTGCATGTTCAGCATGGAGTCTGTTTGAGATTCTCTCCTTCTCCCTCTGCCTGCCACCTGTCTCATACTCTCTCTCTCTCACCAAAATACATACATACATACATAAAATATTTTAAAAAATCTCTCTGGTTGGAACTAATGCTGAAATTATTTTTCCTTTCTTCTCTTCCCTTCCCTTCCCTCTCCTTCCCTTCCCTTTCCCTCTTTTCTCCTTCTTTCCTTTATTTTTTTCTATTTATTCTTTCCTTTTGTTTTTGTGGCAAAATATACCACATACATTTTTATACACAACAACAATTTATCCACCTATTTTTTAAAAATTGTTTATCATCTGAGAGAGAGAGAGAAAGAGAGAGAGAGAGAGAAAGCAGGGGGAGGAGCAGAGAGAGAGGGGCAAACAGACTCTTTGATGAACATGGAGTCTAGAATGGGGCTTGATCTTGAGATACTGAGATCATGACCTGAGCCAAAATCAAGAGTCCAACACTTAATTGAGCCACCCAGGCATTCCTCACCTTAACAATTTTTCAGTGTATAGTTCAGTGACATGGCATATATTCACACTGTTATGCAGACTTTAATTTCATACATCAGTGTTTCTTAAAATGGAATTTTCAAAGGTATTTTTCAGATTTCGAGAGATTTCTTTTTCCTTTAATAAGGGTTTGTATATTACTCAAGATTAAGAATCACTATTCTATATTCTTACAATACAGAATTTTTCTTCCTTGATTAGTGAGTATTTTTTCTTTCTTTAGATAATGAGAATGATATAGATTATTACCATTTTTCCCTGTTTTCTTTCCGTTACCTGGAAATGCAGAACAAACTTTAACATATAATTGTGGTAACTATTTTCCCTGTTCCCAATGTAATTATTTGCCCATATTTCCTTATGTTCTTTTACTTTTAAATCATCCTTTTTTTTGACATGTTTTATACTGCATCTTGCTTCTAACTCTCTTTAGGAAGTGGATACTATGTAAATATTAAATGCATGCTGAAAATTTTGGCTTAAAGTAATAAACTGTAGACTAGATAAATTATAGCTGAATTGAATGTAAACTATACACACTCCTTTGTTCAGTTATAGCAGCTAACATTTTTAAATTGCTTAGCGTGTCAGGGCATCATGCTAGTCAACTTACTGTGAATTATCTAGTAATGTAAGTAGTACAATCACCTCCAATTTATAGAAGTTCAACAAAGTGAAGAATTTTCTCCAATATCATGACACAATCCTGTTAGGACTCAAGTCTGGCTGAATCCAAGCTCAGGCTCTAACCACAGCACATATGGCAACTGAAGCTGCATATTCTACTTTGCATTATTGATGTTTTTTCTGAGATTCTTTGTGAGACAATGTTCATTTCCATACCTAAAGAATTGGAAACCTATCTTCTAACAAATTTTTTTTCCTCTGCCACCACGGCTTTTACCATGTGTTCTATTAGTGGAGTCCTAGCCCACTCTCTCTGACCTTGGATCCCCACAGAGCCTTGTTTCTTCAAATCCTCAGTCACCTAGCAGAATGCTCAGACCCTGCTTTGCTAGCAAAGCTGCCATATTTGTACATAGCAATACCCTTCGGCAAAATTTCGTTGAGATTTCTTCTCACAAGTGACATCCTAACCATTAATTAAGGGCACCTCTAAACCTTTGTCCTCCCCAAACTTCTTCCAGAATTGTGCAGCCCCACTCTCCTCCATCCTCTTTTTCTCTTCCTATTCATTTTCCTCAACTTCCCTCACCATCTTATTGGCTGGTTTCCACTCCAGGACTCCACCTAAAACTCATTCAGAGCCCAATCTCAGCAGAGTTGCCAAACTACTCCATGCTTTACCTCTCACCTGCTGCCATCCTGAGGCAGAATTTCTTCTTCCTCTGTTTTGCCCCTAAGAACTTTCAGTTGATTGCATGAGGTTTATCCACATATCTAAGTAATATCTTTCACTTAAAATCAACTAATGATAGATGTTAACCACATATGTTAAAACATGAACTCTGTGTATTATAAAAAATAACTTCAAAGCAATTCCTAGATTAATTTTTAACTGAACAACCAGGTTACTATAGACCGAGTCAAGTTGACACATAAAAGTAATCATCGCAAATACTGAGTAAATGAGTTATTGACTAGAGTTATTGATCCATTTAATTAAATTAAAGTAAATGTTAGCATTTGAACAAAATATTTTAAACCATTCTAAAATTACATGAGAATTTACTGAGTTTTAGGTGGCTTATCTAGATATGACAAAGCATTAAAAAAGATAATTTTCTTAAGGTAATATTTTATTGGACTGCATAATTTACTCTTTCTTAATATCCCAATTGTCAGTTTGCCTTCTTACATAAGCTATTAATTCAGACATCTTAAAGGAATGCTTTAGATCAGCGCTTTATAAGAAAACAAAATTTGGTCAGTATTAACAACTGAAATTACCTTATTTAAGTTTGCTATTACAAACTATAGTAGGGCTGTGACAGACTGGTAATTTCTTCCCAATATACATTTCCATTATCTTCCTTTGTCCTTATAACAGAATCCTGATTCTTAGCTTGGCATCAGACTTTTCAAGATCAACACTATATCTTTGAACCTTCCTTGTACATATGACTAGATGTGATCATGTAACTAATTTTTGCCAGTATGATATAAGCAGAAATGTCCTGTGAAATTTTTGCAGTTATCTATACTCTCAAAAACTAGCCTCCTTCCTACCTTCCTTCTTTCCCTCTTTCTTTCTTCCTTCTTCCCTGCCTCCCTCCCTCTCTCACTTCTTCTCTCCCTCCTTCTTTCCCTCCCTTCCTTCTGCTCTCCCTTTTTCTCTTCTTTCTGCTAGCCTAAATGCTGACATTTCTGGAGGAAGAAAAACTTTTTACTATGAAAAAACCCTTGAAAGTCGTGCCAAAAAACAGAAGAGCTCTACATCTCTGAATAGTTTATAGATGGGATACCTCTAAATTTTATTTATTTTTTATTTTTTTTTAATTTATTTATTTGACAGAGAGAAACATAGCCAGAGAGGGAACACAAGCAGGGGGAGTGAGAGAGGGAGAAGCAGGCTTCCCGCCGAGCGGGGAGCCCGATGTGGGACCCGATGTGGGACTGGATCCCTGGTCTCCGGGATCATGACCTGAGCCGAAGGCAGTCGCTGAACCAACTGAGCCACCCAGGCGCCCCAAGGGATACCTCTAAATTTTAAATCAGAGAGATAAAATTCTTCTTGAAGTCAATGTTACTTTGAATCTGAGCTGCTCACAGTCAAAACTAACATACACATTGAAGTATAAAGTTAATTGAAGTGTAGTTTTCAGAAACATAAATCACTCTATAGGACAATTTTTAAGCTAATGTTAAATCACATAGTACAAGGAAATTAGAGAAAACATGTGACTATAAAGAAAAATGCCAGGCTTCTGTGTGACTCAGTCTCAGTCATGTGACCATGACCTTCGGCTCAGGTCATGATTCCAGAGTCCAGGAATCAGCTCCTCATCAGGCTCCCTGCTCAACAGGAAATCTGCTTCTCCCTCTCTCACTCCTCCTGCTTGTGTTCCCTCTCTAGCTGGGTTTCTCTCTGTCAAGTAAATAAATAAAATCTTTAAAAAAATAAAGAAAAAAATGCTCTTTTCTCAGCTTTAATGCAGTTCTCCTTTCTTTCCACCTATTTATTCTTCTCTCCCTATTCACTTTCTTTTCCCTTTAAGAATGATTACTTAACTGTTGACCAGCCTCAGCAGAGATGTGGGTCACGAACTATGGGATGTCTGGAGGGCGAAATAATGACACAATGACAGGGACATGGAAATCTGATGCAAGCTGACAGACCTGAGGTCAGTCAGAAGAGACCTATGAAGCAGGCTCAGGCTCAGGCCCTGGCTTTTTAGCATTGGATTTCTAGCTCTAGCTCTTTAGCTCTGGCTTTGGCCCTCTTGCTCTGCTTCTCTCTCTGTTTCTGTCTCTCTTGCTCTCTGCTTCTGTTTCTGCTGCTCTCTTTCTGTCTCTGTTTCTCTCTGCTTCTTTTCCTCTTTGCTTCTGTTTCTCTCCTTGCTTTGCTTCTTTGTCTCTTTGCAGGCTTTCTGCACTTTTCCCTGCCTTTTCCTTTGCCTCTGGCTCTGCCTTTGTCTCTCTTGACTGACAAGGGCCCCAGTCTTTTAGTATTCAAAAGTGAGGAAGTTGGGTGGTGCAATTAAATCTTTAACTGCTTTTGGGGCGCCTGGTTGGCTCAGTTAAGTGACTGCCTTCGGCTCAGGTCATGATCCTGGAGATTCATGATCCTGGAGATCCGGGATCGAGTCCCATATTGGGCTCCCTGCTCAGTGGGAAGCCTGCTTCTCCCTCTCTCGCTCCCCCTGCTTGTGTTCCCTCTCTGGCTGTGTTTCTCTCTGTCAAATAAATAAAATCTTAAAAAAAAAAAATCTTTAACTGCTTTTGCACCCACCCTAGAGACAGGGTTAGTATTGTTACTGCAGGGTACAGAGTGATTGCTAAAACTCACAGAAGCTGAGACCACTGAGGCAGAGGGATCAAGGAATACAAATGAGAGATACAGAGATATGATTACCAGGAGGAGGATTAAATGGAACTACACCTCTTGGATAAGCACACAAAGGACATATTGCTCTGGCCCACAGGGTACGTGGCTTTCTGGATTCTGGTGGGGGGGAGGGAAGCCCGGAGGGACTTTCATTCACATTCATGGGTACCTCTAAAGTTTCCAGTGGTTTGGGCCTGGCGGGAAGGGCAGATCACACACTGTCCCAGTCTGGACACTTAACAGTTCTTAAACACCTGACAATAGTCCTGGCATTGTTGGTTTTGTATTTAGCTATAGACCCAGCAGAATGTTGTTATTAACAGCACAAACTTTTGGGCCAAATGCAGTCCAGATCTTAGCTCTACCTGTAGAGGGTATATGGCCTTGAACAACTAATTCTAATGACTTGTGTCAGTTCCCTTATACAAAACTTAGCATTGTAGTAGGGTTGGAACAGTTAATTTATGTAAAAATGTTTAGTACTTGACTGGAACATTATATGTGCTACACAAATGGTAAACACATTATTTATACAACATGATGATGATAGGAACACATTAGATTACTGTTTTTTGAGAAACCAAGGCTGAGACATGTAATCATAGTTTTGGTGGGTCAGAAATAAAGACTCTTAAATATACAAAATGGACAAGAAAAAGGAAAAAAAATATGATGTGTTTGGAATATTTTTGTAAGTGGTTTGTTATGTCCGGAATACCCAAGACTCCAAAAACAAGGAAGTGAATGCCAGATGGAGACAGACTGACCAAAACAGACAACACACAAAATCCGAAAATTTTCAGTTTCATTTCATATTGTTTTATGTGCTCTGTCATTTATAATAATTTCCTGCAAAATTATCTGTCTAAAATTGTTCTATGCAAAGATCATCAAAATAACTGTCCTTGGGATCCATTTGTATCACTCTAGCTACCATAGTATCTGGGAAATGATATAACTTTTAAAAGTCCAATGACTGGGGCGCCTGGGTGGCTCAGTTGGTTAAGCGACTGCCTTCAACTCAGGCCATGATCCTGGAGACCCGGGATCGAGTCCCACATCAGGCTCCCTGCTCGGCAGGAAGCCTGCTTCTCCCTCTCTCACTCCCCCTGCTTGTGTTCCCTCTCTGGCTGTGTTTCTCTCTGTCAAATAAATAAAATGTTTAAAAAAAAAAAAAAAGTCCAGTGACTTTTGTATGTAAATCACAGCATTCTATTTTTTCTGACCTCTAGCTTAAATTCAGTTTTTTTTTCCAAAATATTCTGAGCTGTGCTAGTACAAATATTTTAAATTTATAGAAGTAGAAATTTATTCAGCTTTCAACAAGGTAAAATTCACGTGTACCATCATTTTTTAATTTTTTTTATTCTCTAACTTTTCACAGTTTAAATTCATCGATATCACAGTGTTTGTCACAGGTGTTACAAAAAAGTAAACTTACAATGATACATATTTCTTTCTCATTCTTCTTGGCTTTCTTTATTGCCATCATATAATTATGCCAAGATTTAGATAGTAAAATAAACATGTTATATTTATACCCACACAGTGACCATTCCCACTGCTCTTTCCTTTTTTATATTTACAGGTTTACATAAAGTAACATTTTTCCTTTGATGGGAAGGTTTTCTTTAACATTTTTTTTTTTAAGATTCTATTTATGTATTTGACAGAGAGACACAGCAAGAGAGGGAACGAGAGCAGAAGGAGTGGGAGAGGGAGAAGTAGGCTTCTCACAGAACAGGGAGCCCTACAAGGGAGGGCTCAATCCCAGGACACTGGGATCATGACTTCAGCCAAAGGCAGACTCTCAATGACTAAGCAACATAGGCATTCCTCTTTTACATTTGTTATAGTGCAAATCTTTTGGTAGTTTATTTTTTCATCTTTGCATAACTGAAAAAATATACTTACTTCAACTTTTTTTTTTAAAGGTATTTGTTCTGGGAACTGAATTTTAGTTTGATAGCTTCTACTCACTAAACTATATTACTTTAAATATGGTGCTCTACTCCCTACTGGATTTTTTTTTTTTTCTTTTTCTTTTTCTTTTTTCCATTTCCAAGTTCCTTTGTGGATAATGAGTCTTTTTTTCTCTGGCTGTTTTAAGATTTTTCCTTGATCACTGATTTTAAGTAATTTGAGAGTAATATACCTTGGTATAGTTTTCTTCAGGTTTCTTGTGTTGAGATTTCTGGCGATTTCATTATCTGAAGACATATGTTTTCATCATTTTTTTTTTCAAATATTTCTCATGCCTCCCTTATTTTGGATGATTGTCCATTACATAATATATATGGCCTTCAGAAATTGCTCCTTAGATCTCTTATGTTATTTAAAATAAAATTTAAAAAGTTGTCTTTTCTCTTGTGCCATTTCAGATAGTTTTTGTCTTCCAGATCACATATCTATTCTCCTATGATGTCTAAGAAGGTGTTGATGCTATCACTGAATTTTCATCATAGATACTATTGTTTCCGTAAATAAAATTTCAATTTGGTCTCTTTAAAATATTCACTATCCTTATTTGACATACATAATCTTTCCTTACATTGATGACAGTTATTGTCTTCTAATTCTGGTGCCTGCATGCAACATCTCTGGGTCTGACTCAATTGATAAAATTTCCCTCTCAGTATATACCTTGTCTTTCCTCTCCTTTGTTTGTTTGGTAAAATTTGTAAAATAAAATTTTACCTTGTTGTGCACTGAATTTGTTTGCATTCCTATCAGCATTTTTGAGTTTGATCTAGGACACAAATAATTTATTTGGGAACAATTTGATTGTGATAAAGTTTTATGGATAAGCCTTATTAGGCAGGACCAGAACAACATTTAATTTCAGGCTAATTTCATACCAGCATAGATACAAAAACATTCTAAACTCTATCCAATATTCTTATGAATTATGAGGGTTTTTACTTTGACTGATAGAAAAGGAACTATTTCCTTTACTGTATAATTCTGGTGCATTGCTCCTTGCAGTCTTTTTGGATGGCTCCTTTCCTTTCTCATGTAGTTTCCTTCTTTCATCACAGGGGTCCATTTTCAGACCTCTGGAATATGTACATTCTCTCTCATGTTTTCATGTTCTCTCTCCTTCTGTCTCTCTCCCTCATTCCCTTTTACCTCCCTTATGTTTGATATTCCATCCACATCAATTATACCTTCCGCTTGTCTTCAGACTCCCAGTTCCATTTGTTCACTTCAAGGACAAATCTGAGTTCCATCTGTGTTCTTCCTAAGTTATAGCCTAAGAGCTTTCTCCAGGAGGTAAGTTGGCATAGTTGTAGGGTTTGGCTCTTTTGTTTCCCATCTCTCAGGGGTCATTGTTCTCATTATCTGAAACTCAATATTCTAAAAATGACTGATATATATTTAGATCTGCTTTTACTATTTAGCTCCTTGAGATAGGAAGATAAGTCTATTTCCTATCATTTCATTTTGGTCATATGAATTTAGTTCTGGTTTGTAAAGTTACCATAGAAAGGGTCTATATAATCAATTTTGAAGATTCAGTATTACATTTCATTATGTCATCTAAAAGTATTATTTTGAAATTTATAGATTTATATGTGTTAAAAATCCACAAGTTATCCTTAGAGTAATCAATTCTTTTTTAATGTGGACTAAACAAAATATTGGTTTCTTACAGAAATGGTCATTTTTTAGATAGATGTCTTACTTTTAGAATGAGATTGGTTTTTTTTAAAGATTTTATTCATTTATTTGACAGAAAAACACAGCTAGAGAGGGAACAGGAGCAGGGGGAATGATAGAGGGAGAAGCAGGCTTCCCACCAAGCAGGGAGCCCAATGCGGGGCTCGATCCCAGGTCTCCGAAGTTAGTTGCTTAACCAACTGAGCCACCCAGATTCCCTTGGAATGAGATTGTTCTTAGATGGGTCAGTCAAGGTTTTAAGTTTCATGATATGGAATAAAAGTTTAAAATGTTAAATTGGTTTTTGTTTAAATATTTTATTTATTTACTTGTCAGTGAGAGAGAGAAAGCACAAGCAGGGGGAGTTATAGGCAGAAGGAGAAGCAAAGAGCCTGATGCAGGACTCAATCCCCGGACACTGGGATCCTGACCTGAGCTGAAGGCAGATGCTTAATTGACTGAGCCACCGGGACATCTCAAAATGTTAAACTGCTTTTAATATTTGCTCTACAATATTTGTATGCTACTCTAATTATCTATGTTTACTTTGTGCTGCATTAACAATACTTGGATTTTATTGGGTAAAAACCAGTTGGGTAGTAATAGTCTACATAATTTAGAGACCATCCTATAAATAGTAAAGCCATAATTTGGAGGAAATTCTCATGAATGGTGTTTCATTAAAAGTAGGTAATTTTGTCTTTGCTGGATATTACACTCTGTTTTTATAAAGCTTGTTTTACTAGATATTAATTCATAGTCCCAAAATACAGGATATGAATTAATGTTCTTGTTGCATAGAGCATGGAAACATCTGTTGGTTATTAACATAATATTTGAATCTGACAGAATTTAGTTCCAGTTTATAAAGTTTATTATGAAAATTGTTTGTGTGATCAATTCAGAAGCTTCAGTACTATATTTCACTAGGTGTCTAAAATTATTCTTCCAGAATTTATAGCTTTTTTCTTTAAGATTTTCAAAGTAGTCTTTTGAATAAATTTGACATTAAAAATAAAGTTATTATATCCATAAACCACTTATCTTGAAAGCCTATTTTATTCTATTTAACTTCATTATAAAAACATGGTAATACTTCAAGAACAAGTATTAGAACACTTGGCTCCAATAAAATACTAGGTTACTTTATGTGGTTGAGAAAAATGATTATACCTTACTCTCCTGAGGTTATTTTTCTAGTGGAAAACTCTGAATTCTTGTTTACAATTGTGTGTGTGTGTGTGTTTATTTATAATTTTATAAATTAAAACTTAAATGTATATATTTATATTTATATAATCTTATAAATAATTTGTTCAAAGGGCATAAACTAATATCTCCAATATTCTAATTTGTTGGAATTTAGAAATAAATATATAATTTTAATAAATACTATGTAAATGTTAGTTATTACTGCATATTTGTATCAGATTTATTCTTAAGAAGTAAAGCACCCGCATCTTTGTTAATTAATTATAAAATGGCTTGTCCTAATTTTGGCTTGTTTGTAAACCTCTCAGTTTTTCATTTTTTCTGAGAAGCACTCTTCTTCTTTTTTTTTTTTTTTAAGATTTTATTTATTTGACAGAGAGAAGGACTCGGTGTGGGACTCAATCCCTGGACTCCGAGATCATGACCTGAGCCGAAGGCAGACACTTAACAACGGAGCCACCCAGGAGCCCTGAGAAAAGAGCTCTCCTTAGGGAAGTTCCTTCTTCCATCAGTGGTACCCCTGTTGTACCATCTATTACAGATACGGAACTGCTTTATATAGTTCTGACCACCCTTATCTCTAACAGGAGTAAGGTGAGGGAAAATATCAATCTCAATCTTAGTTTCTTAGGAAATCTTAACCATTTTCCTGAAAACAGTTGGGAGCATTGATATATTATATGATGTCACAAGTAAAAGTCAAAGAAAAAGCCTCATAAAGATATCATAGGTATTCTATTATTTTTTCAAATACTTCTCAATTAAACTCTGCTCTATACATATGACAAAAAGCAACCAATACTAATATTTAGTGATATTACCAGAAGGTGAAAAAAATAATTTGTATTTTTGCTAAAGGATTATATTTGCTTTTGTAACTTCTTTTTAAAGGTATTTGCCCCTAATCTCTAAGAAAATATGTCAATAGTATAAAAATTTTAGAAACATTTGAGTATTTACAATATTTTGAAGATAAGATCATATCTCTCTATATATGTGACTTCCTTTAAGGTTCACCTGTTATTAATCTGAAAAAAATGAATACATTTATCTATTATAAGTCATTCTTAAGAATAAGGACAAGTACCTAATCACTTCATTATCTAATAAAATAAGTATATTTGAGGTTAAAATGTAACAAAATTTCAAAAAAAGAAAGCAATTTCTCAAGACTTAGATAGGAGAATACCATTTGTTTTTTTAGGCTGAAATTACCAGCCATAGAATTATATAACGAAGAGAAACAAAGTTTTCGAAAGAGCCCAAGGCTTCTTTTAAAATAATATAATGTTTAAGTGAGACACTCAACAAAGGTTATCCCAATTCTATTTTAGAACTTCCCACTTTGGCCGTCTTCACACTGCTCATTATGCTTCTTTTTCCCTTCATTTGTTACTTTTTGAAAAAGTAGGCTACTATCTTTGTCATGTATTAAAAAAACTATAACCTCTGCTTCTGAGAAGGTGGAACAAGCACACTTTATCCTATTCCTTCCACTAAGTATGACTAAAAATCCCAGACATATATAAAACAGGCATAAGAAGATTCTGAAGTGTAGAGAGGCAGCTGAGTGGCTCAGTCAGTTAAGTGGCTTCCTTCTGCTCAGGTCATGATATGCTGGGTCCTGGGACGGAGTCCTAGGTTGTGCTCCCTGCTCAGGGAGTCGTCTTCTCCGTCTGTGCCTGCCTTTCTCTCTGCTCCTGTTCTCTGTGTCTCTCTGTCTCTCTCTCTTACCTGTTCTCAAATAAATAAATATATAAAATCTTTTAAAAAGGGGGGGAGATCCTGAAGAGTAGAGAAAAGGCAGAACTAGGGAAATTGGGACCTGAGGAATCCCATGGTGTTTAAGTTCCATGGGCTTTCTTTTAGCTTCACTTTTCTAAGACGTGTAGTTGAAGCAGCTGACAACCCAGAAGAGTCAATGGACACAGGCAAAAAGTAACAACAAACATTGGCTCTCTCTAGACAAAGGGATAGGAAAAGACAGAATTTTTTTTTTTAGGACAGAATTTTTTTTTAACAGTCATTGCTCTACTCTTGTCCAATGCTACAGAAAAACAGAACAAAACAAAACAAAATAAACAAACAAGCAAACAAAAAGGCCTCATCACTAACCACACAAGCAAGGACTGAATCAAGATCCAAAATCTTTACCCTTTCAAATATAGTCACGAAAAGGACTGATACTCTGCAGAGATAGTGTTAGAAAAGACAAGAAGGGAGCCAGAACTTTCATCCCTAAAATCAGTGGATTACACGGGGAATCTGGAATTTCACCTCCATTGGCAGTAGGACCTGTCTCCCTCTTGGGTGGTGGAAGAAGCCTTCCAAGAGGGAGTGGACACTCAGGATATTCACCACTGCCCAGTAATAATGAGGCCACACTCTCTGCAGTGTCAGTGGAGACCACACAGGGAGTGGAAAGTCTTATTCCTACCCTGTAGTAGTAACACTACACTCTCACTGGCTTGATAATAGAGGCCTAGTAGGGAACTTGGACTCCTACCTTCACTATTTGGTAGTAACAGGCTAGAGTTCCCCTTTCTCTTACTAGAGCAGTATCAGAAAAAAAGCCAATTAAAGAAAAAAGGAGTTTCAAATAGAATAAAATCTCATAACAATATGGAAATGGCAGATTTTAATAGAAAATTATTTATTGCTTAAATAAATAAATAATGATGACATGAAAAGCTAGCAAAAGAAGCAAAGAAACTGACTGATGATGGGACTAAAATAGTACAGGCACTCTGGGAAAAAAAGCTTGACAATTTATTTTATTTATTTTTTTATTTTATTTTAATATTTTATTTATTTGACAGAGAGAAACACAGCCATAGAGGGAACACAAGCAGGGGGAGTGAGAGAGGGAGAAGCAGGCCTCCTGCGGAGCAGGGAGCCTGATGTGGGGCTCGATCCCGGGTCTCCGGGATCATGACCCGAGCCGAAGGCAGTCACTCAACCAACTGAGCCACCCGAGTGCCTCGACAATTTATTTAAAAAAAAAGAAAGTAAGAGAAAGAAAAACTAAACATGCAACTACCATACAAACCAATAGTCGTACTTCTGGACATTTGTCCCAGAAAAAGTAAAACTTAAGTTCACACAAAAACTTGTTCACCAATTTTTATAACAGCATTCTTTGAAATAGCCAGAAGTTGGAAACAACCTAATGTCCTTCAACAGGTAAATGGTTAGTCACCTAGGATATACACATGTCATTGAATACTACTCAGCAATTAAAAAAAAAAAAAATCAAACTATAGGGGATCTGGGTGGCTTAGTCATTAAGCATCTGCCTTTGGCTCAGGTCATGATCCTGGTTCCAGGATCCAGCCCCACACCGGGCTCCCTGCTGGGTGGGAGGCCTGCTTCTCCCTCTCTCACTCCCCCTGCTTGTGTTCCTTATCTAGCTGTGTTTCTCTTTGTCAAAAAAATCTTTGAAAAAATAATCAGACTATTGATACACACAATAACTGGGCTGAATCTCCAGGAAATCCTGGGGTGTGAAAAAAAAAAAAAAAAGAAAGCAAACATTGAAAGGTAAACATTTTATATTTCAAATTATATAACATTGTTAAAATGACAAATTATACACATAGAGAACAGATTAGTGATTACCAGGGGTTAAGAGAGTAGTGTGAGTAGAAGAGAAGTGGGTGTGCTTATAGGGCATGATGAGGGATTTTTGTAGTGATGGAAATGTCCTTTATGTAACTGTATCAATGTCAATATCATGTCTTCAGGTAATGCACTATCATCTGACAATATGTTGCCACTGGGAAAACTGTGTAAAGAATCATAAGATTTCTCTGTAAATTTCTCACAACTATTGATGAATCTATAATTATCTCAAAATAAAAGGTTTAATTAAAAAACAGAGATATTATTCATATCTTAACTCGGATATCTGATTTACATGTAATTCAGAAAATTTAGAAAGCACTTTTTCTCCCTCTTTTTTTTTTTTTAAGATTTTATTTATTTGACAGAGAGAAACACAGCCATAGAGGGAACACAAGCAGGGGGAGTGAGAGAGGGAGAAGCAGGCCTCCCGCCAAGCAAGGAGCCCAATGTGGGGCTCAATCCTGGGTCTCTGGTCATGACCTGAGCTGAAGGCAGTCACTTAACCAACTGAGCCACCCAGGCGCCCTATTCCTCTTTTTATTCTTCAATAGAAATATCATCATTTTGACTTTTTTTTCAGTAAGCTTGAAAGAAAATATTTCCTCAGAAGAGTTTCTTATTTAACATCCACCAAGTATAGAATATCACATCTATTAATGCCCTCAGATTTGGTAAAGGATTAGTATTTGTCCCTATTTGCCTCAGAAAGTCTTTCTCTAAATCTCAAACTCTTAAAATATAGTGTGCATTCCTTCACTCAATTATTCATATTTGAACAAAATTCCAAAATATATATCTACTATTGAGCTGTTTGTTGAATTTCAGATGCATAGAAAAAGCTGTGTAATGAATATAAACTAGCTACCAACAACTTAGGATGTTGAGACTGGATTTATTAGAATAAGAGAGTATGGTCTCTGAAATCAGTTTGGGTTTATATTCTTGCTCCACCACTTGCTATTGTAAAAGTTTATATACGTTAAGTAAACTTTTTGTATCTCAATTTCCTTATCTTTGAAAGGACAAATTTATTGCTATCATGTTGGATTTTTGTAGGAACTGAATTAATTAATATTGGTAAATATTAAGACAAGTGCCTGACACACAACATGAATTATCATTTGTTCTTAAGGTCATTATTATTATTAGAAGGAAGAGTAGGAGAAGTAGCTATATCATTATTAAACCCTTACCCTTCTTCTGTACCTAATCTCTGGGTGCCAAGTCCCTAAGCACCCACATGTGAACTTCACTCTAGTCCACTCACCTACTGGCAGACACCAGGCCCTGTAGGCCTGTGAGCAAAGGGCCTGCTTTGCCAACCCGTCATCAGCCTGGGGCCAGCGGTTCAATATGGTATCGCCGATGAGGCTGCACAGATAGTTACAGTCAGACTCCATATAGTCCTGCTTTCTTTAAAGAGTTTGAGGCCTGTCTGGCAATCATGATTCCCAGCTGGTTTTCTTCCACTGTATCACTAGTCAGACCTGGACTAGCTTTGGAGATCCCAAAAGATCTGACTTCAGATCCCAAGAGATCTGATACCTCTGTTTCAGGTCCTGGGTTGGTCCTTGATGATAGAGTATGTCCACCAAGTGTCCTGACCATGACTCTGCCTATTCCTATATAACCCAGACCCCGGGGACCTATTCCAGGAAACCTGGATACCAGGTGCTCAGGCAGAGGTATACACATTTCTCCCCAACACACCTGTCCCCAGGCTTCCAAGCCCAATAGGTCTATGTGGACATGGCTGTGTCTTTACTAGGCAGGTCATCTTCCTTGGTCTCTAGGTCTCCCTCCCTATACTCCTGATTCAGAGCCTGAAGAGGTGCTTATAGCCAGAACCCATATAGAACTTTCTGAACTTTCAGGACCTCTCTAAGTAGTCACAACACCCAGATTATTAAAAAAAAAAAAAAGTCATTATTTCTGAACTCAGTGAATGAAGTGATGGTCCCTCTGGTGGCCAAGTAACTTGACCATTAATTTTTGATTACCTGTCACAGTGGCGAAGGATAATAATCTATCAAATATTGTTGATATTTTTGTCTTAATACATCTAGAACCTATTGTCTTCATTTCATCTAAATTATATAATATTAGAGATATTTAGATGCAAACAACAGTAATTAATTCTTGTATATCTGGAAAGGAAACTTACTTGAATAGTGCATGTATCTCAGACTGGCTAGGGAATCTGAATCAAGCTTGGAAATAGGAAGTAATTAAGACGTCTCCAGGGAGTTGAAAAATAGAAACTTCTCAACAGCCTCCTGGGATCCTTCCTCTAGAATGAATAAATTCTTCCATTATGCATTGGTTCTAATATGGATAACTTGTCTCTAGGCATTTGGCTGATTTCCCTGAGATATGTTATTAGGAGCTGAAATGTAATTATAATACTGGTAAATTAACTATTCAGCAGCCCTGATAAGGGAAAAGTTCGTTTTGATGATACCATTATAATCTCCCATTTTTGGCTCTGTGGACACTGTTTATGATCCAATCCTATATGTTCTAGTGTGGCTAAGGAAAGGGTTGTAAGTGTTCGGTCCTGATCTCCACATTAGGAAGACCTTTCTAATATTTACATTGGGTAGAACCCTCTCATATTCTGGGCCTGTCTTAGAACATTCAGGCTGCTATAATAGTATACCACAGACTGAGCATATCTGAAGCCACAGAAATTTACTGTCCATAGCTCTAAAGGCTAGGAAGTCCAAGATCAATGCATTAGTAGATTTATTGTGGTGAAAACTCACTTCTTGGTTCACAGAAGGCCACCTTCTAGTTGTGTCCGCCCATGGTAGAAGGAGAAACAGAGCCCTCTAGGTCCTTGTTATAAAGGCACTAACTCCATTCATAAGGGCACCGTCCTCACCGTCTAATCACTTCCCCAAATCCCCACAACCAGATACCATCAGAGTAGAAATTATGTTTTAAAATATGAATTTTAGGGGAACTCAAGCATTCAGTTTATAGCAGGGCCCTTTCTTCAATGTCATTTTACGTATTACTTCTCAAAAAATTATCACCCATATACCAAATATGCTTCTTTCCATTCCCTGCTCAGTACCTAGAAGTCTGAATAGATACTAAACTTAAACAAACTGACCTCTTTTGAATTAGAACTGAGAAGTTTTCACTTTTCCACTGTCATTGAAAGCTGCTTTTATTTAAGACTATAAAGTAAAGAGTAGTATCTGATTTTCATAAAAAAAAAAAAACAAGACAAAACTAGAAAGGGAAATTCTTTTTTTTTTTAAGATTTTATTTATTTTACAGAGAGAAACACAGTGAGAGAGGGAACATAAGCAGGGGGAGTGAGAGAGGGAGAAGCACGCTTCCCGCAGAGCAGGGAGCCCGATGTGGGGCTCGATCCCGGGTCTCCGGGATCATGACCTGAGGCAAAGGCAGTCGCTTAACCAACTGAGCCCCACCCAGGAGCCCCAAGAAAGGGAAATTCTTATATGAACATGATGGGGGGAGTCTGTGGTTATCCATGAAAGGAATTTGCATAGTATATATGCATACATACCACACATGCAACTTGACTATGCTTTCAGAATGAACTTTGACCTTATTTCAAATATACCATTTTATTTTAATTATGAGATGCTGTTTTAAACTTTACATAGCTAGTTGAGAATCCAGTTCACAATGAGAAGCTTATATCAGGGACTGTCTTTATTCTTTATGTCTCATAGCAAGTTTTTCCATACTGTCAGAGCAAGCAACAAGTCAGGAAACCTTCTGGGAAAAAAAAAAAAAAAAGATGGAGGAGAGAAAGAAATTATATTCCAAACTAAGAATAATTTGTTTCAATAACATTTGTGTACCTTATGATTCCCATCACACGAATTGCCATGGTACAGATATACTATCCTCATTTGTTAGAGATTTTTCCTGTCTTAGTGCATCTCTATACCATAAAGAGGAAGAGTTGTTACCAATGCAGTCAGACAACAAGTGAGATTAGCCATCTTCTTTTGGTTCACATTATGACATTCAGTCTCTCTCTTATTGCAGTCACCTTGAGTAAGTAAGATCTTTATCTTTCTTAACTTTGTCTAGTTCAAGTTTTGCTTTTGCAGAAGCCACCAACTGCAGGACTTTTTCTACACTTTTGGTACTCTATCAACATATATCCCAATGGGTCATCAGAAATTTAAATAAGATGCATATTGATCATAATAATCTCTCATTCTTCATTAAGTTTTTTCTATACAAGGCATATAAAGTACATGCAGATTTTATCAGAAGGACTTTCTCTGTACAGTGAATCAGCCTAACATCCTGTGATATTGTGAACTTCTCAAAGTTGGTGTCATTAAATTGGAGCACTGAACAAGATTAGTGTTGATGGGATATTAATGTTGATATTTTCATATCAATGCAATATTATGTTTTCTACGTAAAAGCACCATTTAAAAATATTTTCTCTTCAAGAAATGGAGCAAAAGTTTCCCTTGATGCAGCATCCATACTGATTTATTCCAAAAAGAACCACATCTATAACAACAGCTGCAGTTTGAAATATGACTTGATTAAACTGTTTAAAATTCTCTATCATCCTTCAGATTTCATCTCTTTCCTGATGTAGATAATTCTTTTAAATAATTGAGGATAGGATAAGAATCACAACAAATATGTATATCAAGTATTTGATGGTGGCACCAACCTGCACACTGAATCCCAGGGATATATGAAATGCACAGAATTTGACACTTCTTATTAACATTCTCTAAGGGGAAATAAAGTGAACATGGGTATCAGTAGTTCCTGTTAGTAGTCCTAACTCCAGGAACATAGAGCTGAGACTTGAAAACTATATCCCTAGAGCTCAACATTTATAGGAGGTCTGTTTTTCACATAAAGGTTCCATTGTAGGACCCCAATATGTTCTGGTAAAATAACTGCTTAAACTTTAAGTATAATATTCATTATAGTCAAATATTCTGTGGCATTACTCTGACTTCATATCAATTATTTTCTGGTAATGATACCTTGTATTATAAGATATGTTCTGACATCTCATACCTCTCAAGTAATCTAATGGCAGCAAAATTCTGAAACCTCCTCAAATTCCACATATTTCATTTATAGGTAAAAATGAAACAAGAAAAATTAGCTCAAATATAATATCCAATTTTCTGTGTCGTGATGCAAAAAAAGAATCAATCAAAATCAAATACCTTCAAATGCTACTGTGTAACATAATTTATCTTAATTATAAGTACACAGTATATGTTATCATTTCCAGTTTAACAAGTGTGTTGTAGAAAGTTCTTATTTTATTTCCTCACCAAAAAGAAAAAGTAAGCCATCAAAAAGTGATGTCTAGGATTTCATTATAGATCAAAAAAAGTTATTAGAGCTAAGAAGGTAAGTGTCATGTTGTGTTTTTTCTTTGTTTTCACTAGTTTGTTTTCTGAAATGGGTCATATATTCCCATTATCTATTTGTAAAATAAAAGCAGTTATACTTCCTTTTGTTCTAAAACTATAAACAAATCAGGCAAATTAAAATATAATCTTCATCATTACTTATTTTGAGTGATTTATCAATCTCTTTCATTTTAGTATATTCCATTTAAAAAATAACCAGTATTACATAATTTAAGATAATAGGCATATCAATTTTAATTTGTTTTATTTTTATATTTACTATCACTAAATGACTTCCCAAAACCAAACCTAGATAAGATTAACCAATTGTTGAATAAATTATGCTTCATGACCTTTATTGGATAACAAGAATTTAAGATTATATAATTTAAAAATAATGCAGAGTAGAAAGATTACTAGGCCGATAATAAAATCAATAAGCAAACTGATTGCTTATCTCATCTCCTGGTCAGAGTCAGATAGTTTATGCTGTTCTAATTTCAATTATGTGAATTAGTTTGCCCTAGATTTTGTAGATCTATGTTTGTAGACCTAGTTTGCTAGACCAATGTCCAGCTTTTCTTCCTGATTGTCAGCTACTCTGATCTACAGAGACATTGGTCTCATACTAGTTGCAGCTTTACATAGATTTTTTTTTATCAGCTCTCAAAATTGCTTTAAGTTATAATCCTTACAATAAATAACTTCTGTCATATCAATATCTATATCAATAACTTATTTTTTCTATCATTCATGCATTTCACATTTCTTTGATCAAACACTAACTGATAAGGTATATGATGTAAATTTTTAATCACTATACTTTTATTTCCCTTTATATAAGATACAAATACATGCTAGGAACACTAAAAAAATTTAACAATCATCTTACTTGGGGCTTGTCAATGGAACAGTATTAAATTAGATGCAATATATAAAATGTTATAATAATCATAATTTATGTATTAATTTGTCAACTGAAGTTCAGATTAGAAGTGTTCCTCCAAGTTAGACCTTAAGAAAAGTCAATATATTTAATTTTAATTAAATTTACAATAGTAAACTTGGCTATAATTCAGTAATGAACTCTCTCTATATATGTATATGTTATATTATGTGCTGAAAACATTGTAATTGCAGGATTTATGGATTATAAATAGTGAACTCTTCAAAAGATTCTGATGGTTTACTCTTATTAATCCAGAACCACCATACTAATGCAAGAGATATCTTTACATTGTTAAAAGATAAAGAAAATTATAATATTATGAGAAAGATCAGAGAAGTCAAAATTTAGCATAAAAAGTTCCAAAGAAGTGTTAAGAAGTTTCAAAGAAAGTTCAGATAATTTTTTAAAAAATAACAGTTATAGTAAAATGACAAAGAAATGATGGTGAATCATCTAATTAACCTACTTTTTAAGACTAGCATGACCTTAATGCCAAAATTTGTCAAGGTCAGTAAAAATAAAAATTTAATTAAATAAGATAAAATAAAAATTAAAAAATAAATAAAAATCACTTATATTTGTTGGATACCTTAACTTCCTTGTGGGTTTAGAAGTATTCAGACCATTGTGATAATTTCTGGATCAAGCCCTCACCTTGACTATTAATTTTGTTAAGCAATAATTATTGACTACTGTCCTCCATCTGTCTCCTAAACGAGGATACACATCTTAGCCTTTATCAAGTCCACCCACATGTAATATCTATTGTTTTTCAAGTCAAGTGTTTTCTGGTAGTATTTTGGACCATGAAGGAAATTTTCCATTTTGTCCTTACCACATGGGATTTAAGGGATACTTAGAAAAGCCACACACATGTGATACTGTTCTAGTTGAGCCATGATTCTCCTCCAGGTTATTGTGGCAGCTGTCTATACAGTCATTTTCTTCAAGGGGTCTCAAAAAGCACAAAGATAGGGGCGCCTGCATGGCTCAGTTGGTTAAGCGACTGCCTTTGGCTCAGGTCATGATCCTGGAGACCCGGGATCGAGACCCGGGATCAAGACCCCGGATCGAGCCCCACATCGGGCTCCCTGCTCAGCGGGAGGCCTGCTTCTCCCTCTCCCACTCCCTCTGCTTGTGTTCCCTCTCTAGCTGTGTTTCTCTCTGTCAAAATAAAAATCTTAAAAAAAAAAAAAAGCACAAAGATAAACCATGAGCCATAGCATTTCCATTAATTTTCAAACACACTCATTTTTCTCTAGAGTATTGCATTCTTAGGGATGACCCATTTTGTTTTCACTACTCTTTTCCATTTCTTCCTTTCTTTATCTGTTTTTTTCCATGATTAGCTCCCCATAAATCTTAACCAACAAAGCAGAAAGCTAAGCATACCCTAGTACTGAAGTAGTCAGTCAATAAATGAACTGCCCGCTTAAATATTAATATACAGTTCTAAATGTAAAGGAAAAAAAACAAAGAATCCTAGGAGAGAAACATAGGTTATAAATTAGTACTTGTTATCTACAGCAACAGTCATTATCAATAGCAATGAAAAATGTCTTCAAAGTTCTGAGAGAAAAAAAATCTTTTTTTTTTTTTTTTAAGATTTTATGTATTTATTTGACAGAGAGAGATACAGAGAGGGAAGGGACACAAGTAGAGGGAGTGGGAGAGGGAGATCAGGCTTCCTGATGAGCAGGGAGCCCAATGCAAGGCTGGATCCCAGGACCCTGGGATCATGACGGGAGCCAAAGGCAGACACTTAACAACTGAGCCACCCAGGTGCCCTGAGAAAAGAAATCTTGTAATGCAATATTTTACAAGCCAATTTGTTCCTCATGGCCTAAGGTAACTGTCATATCTCTTTAATAATTCTAAATATTAGATAATATAGCTTCTTTTGTAATTATAAAATGAATAACCATGTAAAGGAAGAACATCAACAAAAAGGTATACAGTTAAAAATTTAAAATTCCATGACAGAAATCATTATAAACATGTAATTATGGAAATACAGCAGGAGACATAATATAGTCTCTCCTCAAAGCACTTAAAAATGTAAGATAAGGTGGTAAATTTTATTATTTAAAATTTGCAGTTGATCCTACAATCAAGTAATAGAAATCCCTAGAGTGTAAAAATATTAAAATTTATTGAACTACTAAGTTAGAGGCACCTGGGTGGCTCAGTCAGTTAAGCCTCGGACTCTGGATTTTGGCTCATGTCATGATCTCATGGGTCATGAGGTCAAGCCTTCATCAGGCTCTGTGCTCAGCAGGGAGTTGGCGTGAAGATTCACTCCCTCTGCTCCTCCCCCAATCATGCTCTCTCTCTCTCAAATAAATAAATTAATTTAAAAAAAGTTTTATGGTTCCAGTTATATGGTTGATGGTGCAATTCTAACTTGAAATGGAAAAATGAAGAAAGTGAGAGTGCAATAAAATTTGAGTTAAATGTAGCTTTGAAGACTATCTTATTAAGTAAACATAGTATCTTGTATTCAATGTAATTAAGTATTTCTTGTGTCAGTTGTGAACTTATTGTCACAATGTTACAAATCTTCTCTGTATTTCCTGC
This sequence comes from Spilogale gracilis, assembly GCA_004023965.1. Classification (NCBI taxonomy): domain Eukaryota; kingdom Metazoa; phylum Chordata; class Mammalia; order Carnivora; family Mephitidae; genus Spilogale; species Spilogale gracilis. The sequence goes on along the minus strand of PITA01014531.1, from coordinate 24,287 downwards.
TCTGCAATGATGAACATTTCTGCATTGCTGTAAGGACTATATTACATTTTAATGGTTTAAAGTAGGAAGGGGAATTGCTTTTGGCCCCTCTGTGCTGCTGTTGTATTTGTTCTCACTCCTGTTGCACAGCTTTCATAGCATATGTGTGAAAATGTTCCAGTGATGCTCTGTAACAGGCATAATTATATAGTCATTTAAAATGTATGAATGTTACATCTGTTGGATCAAATATAGTGAACTTCTTTGTATTCTCTGCCTTATCCTGGCCCAGTGACCACCTAGTAATGGTCTTCCCAGGCATCTACCACATGTCCTTGACCTTTCACTGCCCTATTGCATAATAAACTCCTAAAGCTCCAAATCCCAATGAGTACCTGCCCTCTAGACTCAGTCCAACCACAACCTGGAAGGTTGTCTGCTCTGGCCATGCAAACCTGGTAAGCAGGTGCTCAATATCCTGGATTTCTGTACATTCCTGTCCAATAGTCTTGGCTTGTTTATACCCCAGATGACTGTGCTTGGTAGGCAATTGTGGATCATCTCCAGCCATGTAGCCCAGAAAACTTATGTGAGATCTAATGGACTTTAACTCCGCCTTCTACAATGAATTGGAACCTTGGGAAGGGGGTGCTCTTTTTATATACATCCTTCCTAAAGTACTCTTCCATAGCCCTAGGCATATTTTTTGTTTTTCCCCCCCATATTTATTATCACTCCCCAGTTCTGATTAAAAAGTCCTCATAACAAATATCTTCTGTCCAAATTACTGTGTGGTGTCTGTCTCCTGACTGAACCGTAAATGGTACTCGCTTATAGTCTGCAAACCCTGTAAGCACGGAGATAGGAGGCAGGTCATCTCTCTGTACCTAGCAACAAAAGATCGTGCCCAATCCAAAGCATTTTCTTTGTAAATGCTTGATTGAATTAAATCCAAAAATAGGTTTGCATTGCTTTATCTCATGGTTCCTCAGATTTCTTCTAAACAATAGCAAATATTCTCTATTCTAGTATCAATGGTCACATATAGTTTCCATCTATGTTTCAACAAAAATAATGTAAATCATGAAAGTTTCATTAGTTATTAGGTAAGGCAGGAGACTGTTTTAAAATGTAATGTATAGTGAACTCTGACAAATGCTGCTGAGACTTTGAAGAAGAAAGAAGTGTCATTTTTGCTAATGCAGAAGTGGTTGTTGATTTAGCAGGATCAATTTCAATAGAGGCATAGAGGCAGAAACCAGATCAGACTGGTTGGAATATAAAGAGTAGGTGAAGAAATGAAAATAAGTGTGGGGATTTTTAAAAAATATATATATAGTTCTGTGAAATTAAAGTGACATTGCACTTCTTTGCTTTCTTTCTTTTTATTCTTGTTCTCTTTATCCCTCATTAAAAAGTGTAAAGTTTTATAAAATATTTTTATTCAGAGAGTAAAGATTTAGCAGACAAGATAAGGTTAAAGATATAGAGAAGAAAGACTATAATACAAGGGAAAATGTCTGAGCAGGAAAATGTCTGAGCAGGTGGTGAAATGGAAAACAAATACTAAGAGATGGCCTATTATATATAGGAACATAGATACTTAATAGTTTAAACAAAAGTGAAGAAGCAAATATATGCAGGAGACTATAGATTTAGTGGTAGAAATAGCAGAGATTTCACCTCTTATGGCTTCTAGATTCTTTTTTTTTTTTTTTAAGATTTTATTTATTTGACAGAGAGAAACACAGTCAGAGAGGGAACACAAGCAGGGGGAGTGAGAGAGGGAGAAGCAGGCTTCCTGCCGAGCAGGGAGCCCGATTGAGACTCAATCCCTGGTCTCCGGGATCATGATCTGAGCCAAAGGCAGTCACTCAACCAATTGAGCCACCCAGGTGCCCCTAGCTTCTAGATTCTTAATAGATAAGGGAGAGCCAAGGAAAGAGCAGAAGAAAATTATTTCTTCCTAGGAGGACAAATAGCTAAATAGAAGAATGTCATGGTAATGATAGTGGCTATCTATATTTAAGATAACAAAATTTAAATGAAAAAACTCTTTTCTGTTATTTATTTTTTTATTGATAGTGTGTTATTGCTCAAGTGCATAAAAACTAAAGGTAAATAGTTGAATTTATGTAGGTGACTAGGAGAAAAAGTGGAGGGAAATTAAAAGAGAGAATTGTAGGTATATTCAAGGAAATCATGTTGGATGATATAATTTAAAAAGACTAAATGGTGAAATGTAGAAAGTTGTGACTGATGTTAATGATTAGGTAAATTATTAAAACATTATATATGTAATATATGGTATGCACGTGCATTCTCTATGCTGAAACCATGTTATAGATTTCTGACATAAAAACATAAAAAGTGCCATAGGGAAATAATATAATAAAACACAGACCTCTATGTTCTATCCTACATTTTAATCTAAACCTTATGAGACCAATCATCCTTCCAATGCTTATATATTCACCATCAAACTACATCATTTTTTTTCTGAAATATATGAATGAAGCATTTGTTCAATTGTAATTGCCTAGAAGTCCTGCAACAGTACAAAGTGAGGAGGACTACACGTTGCTTAATGTCTAATTGATGAGGCACCCAAGTCCCTCTCTTCCATGATTGAGGAGGCCACCTTCTCTGAGTTCATGTCCTCTTCTTAAAATGTCCAGTGATTTGTTATTGTGGGTAAAAATGGCATGGTCCCTCACCCAAATTAGATATAAGGCTGAAGGTCTATACCACCTCCAGAACTCCCCATCAAATAAGATCTTTTTTCAACTGTATTGTAGTTCACCTTACTCTGCCCATTATTTTACTCTCTAAAATGGTTTTGACATCAAATTTCTAAAATACTGCTTCAAGAGAAACCAGATTTGTGACTATTAGTTCAAGGAAGAAAGCAGTTAAAAAACAGACATGAGGGACATTTTTTTTTTAAAGATTTTACTTATCTGACAGAGAGAAACACAGCTAGAGAGGGAACACAAGCAGGGGGAGTGAGAGAGGGAGAAGCAGGCTTCCTGCCGAGCAGAAAGCCCTATACGGGGCTTGATCCAGGGTCTCTGGGATCATGATGTGAGCCGAAGGTAATTGCTTAACCAACTGAGCCATCCAGGCACCAGAGAGAGAGATTTTGTAACAGTTTATCTAATGCCTAGCTGGCAATAAGGTCTCATCAGTGATGATAGGTAGGACATCAAAGTGTAGCGTGTTTGTTAAATTTTCACTAGTGGTGATCTGGAATATATACCAGTGGAAATGAATTTCCCTGAAGGTAAACAATATCAAGAATTTGAAAAATAAGTAATATGACAATTATATGTCATTGGATACTTAGGAAATCACCTCTTTGAAGAAAAGACAAAGACTAAGAAAAACTAATCATCTATTAAAATTAAATTTCAAAGCCAGAACATCTTCTTGGTAAAATATAGAAAAACTTCAACCTCCCACAACAGAAGGGATAAGAAGATGAGGAGAAGGTAAAAGATTAAATCACAAGAGAAGAAACTTAGAGGATTTAGATGGTGGGATCTACCTCTTCTACTTAATTCACCAGTCTCTTCCTGCAAAAAAACCTGATAGATTCTGAAGGGCATCTGCAACTATCACAAAACAATCAAATTGTTTCCCATTGCAGCTGAGGTCCAATTGTCTTGTCTTTGCTAACTCACATTACTCTAGCCTCAGGTATGTAAGATACATTTATTAATCTGTGTTATGTTAACTTGCCACTGGCTTCTGCTATGGTATGGTTCAAAGGGAATTGGCATCTGGGCCAATCTGTGAAATATTACCTTGTTGCACTATATCAATGTCATCATATTAATCAGGCTATAAAAAAGCAACAATACAGTGGAAGCCTGGAAATGCAAATGCCTTTGAGAGAGAAGAAAAAATTATTATAAAGTTTCAGGGTCCTGGCACACCAGTGGTTTTGGGGTCCAGTGCTCTGAGGGTTACAGAAACAATACTAAAAATGTAAAAGATGAATTATTGCATTGGATTCTTTTCACCACTTAGGTATAATTACAAAGATTGTCAGACTTTTTAGGGGTACTAGAGGCAGCATATTCCACAGTTGGCGATATATATTTTGTCCCCATGACAGCATATGGAGAAGAAAAATGTAAGCTTTTTTAACAGATAGGTTCACTAAGAATGTGAAAAAGAAGGTAAAAAAAAAAAAAAATGAGAGGAAATAAGGAAGGAAAGAAGGGAGGGAGAAAGAAAAAGGGATTGCATCCATTTGGAGATGGCCCAGGCAGAGAACTATAATGGAATACCCCTCTAGCTGGGCAGAAATTTGGATGGTACACTCTATTATCCACTTGCAGAAGGAAAAACAATTCAAAGTAAAACACATACAAGGAATGCCAGAATTTTTTCCAATCTCAAGGCAATTTTTGGAGGTTGTGCTTGTGTAAAATAATGTATCCACAGTTTTTGTGGAAGTGGAAATTAGGTTGAAACTAAATCAAATACCTAGACCATCAGAATTCATAATCTCATGTATCAAAATCTTGTCATGTCTACTTCAGTCTTTCATTTACATCTTTTTAGAAGTCACTCATGTGGATGCCTTCAATTTCAACATATATAAAATAAAATAATTCCTTACTCTAAGTATGTATCATTGACCAGATTATTTTTCCCCAGAAGTGTTAATATTTTCTAGATGACAAAAATGAAAACCTTGTACAAAATAGCTTCTTGTAAATATCTTTAACTTGTGATATTTATTATACATTTTTTCTTTTTTTTACTATCAATAGGCCCTTCACCCCACTGATCATCAGTAAACCACTTATTGAAACCTCTAAGTTTTGTAGATGGCAATAGAGATTTAGGTAATTTTTTTTAAATGCTTGAAAATGGGCACACCTTTTCTTCTGATAGGATTTTCATGTAGGAATTTGCATTAGTCAGATTAGCAGTTGCACTGAGCTTCTGATTTATTGTTGGATCTATGTTTATTCTCAAGGCACCTCAGCTTTCGCATTTCTACAGAGATAGCCCGTGTCTAAGGTGGAAGGTAATTTACCAGAGCATGCTTCTTTTTTTAAGACATATATGTTTTTCTTTGTGTGTTTCTCATAGAGGACATCTTTGCAAGCTCTTGTGCCCCTCCTGTCCCTTTCCCAGCCCTTTTAGTATTTGAATCTTATTAGCTTGGATGGAGGCTTTGGTTAGAACCAGGGGTGGGACTGGAGTTCAGTCTGCTGGGGTTCTGATGAAGTTTCAGTCTTGGGCTAGCACTGATTCCGGTTTAGACGGTGTAGGCTTTTTTCTTCTCCTGTTTCTTCCCTGCCTTAAGTATTGTTCTCCTTACTTTGCTCTGTGTTTCCTTCCTGAATTGGGATTAGTCTCCTGTTTCCTACTGTGATTAGTATTCACCAACATCTTAAGGCCAACAGTGTTGCCATTTTCCCCACGATTAAGGCTTTCATTCCATAGTGAAAAAAAAAAAAAAAGGGACATCCCTTTACTGCAAAAATTCCTGTTAAATAGCAGGAGTATCAAGTTTCTTGTCTACATTTCTATTACCAGGCCCAAGTCTGCACCAAAATGGACCAAGTATGGGGGCTTTTTTGTGTTTAGTCAGTGGATTTATGGCAAAGAGCATATAAGGGGATGTAAACTCCCCAATTCTGCATCTCTAGATATTTTGCACTATCTCAGTAGCCCTAATGCAGGCTTTTCTAGTTTGTCTGCTTTTCTAGCTGAACTCCTGTTATGGTATCCTGTTGTAGCTACTACTTCAGATGGACATGTGTTCCAATCTCCTCTCCTCCTTAGGATGATGTTTCTCCTTAGATTTTTGGGTCAGTTGTTTGCTCTCTCCTACCTCAAGTCTATGAGTTTGAGGGTAAAAAAAAGCCAGAAGTTTCAAATGAACTGTAGATTCTTTTGTTGAAAGGAGGAAGGGGTACTCTTTCCATTCCTTTATATCCCAGGGTAAAAGTAAAACTTGCCTTCACTTTTGAATGATACATTTTTATACATGGAATCCTAGGATCAGTTTTTCTTCTTTTAGCACCCTAAAGTTGCTACCCTTTTGTTTGTTGGTTTTAAATTTTTAATATGCTAGGAATAAGTAAATGCTTCTACATAACCACAACTAAATTATCACACTGAAGAAATTTAATAATGATAAAATGTTATGTAATATAGAGTCTATATTCAAATATCTTTAATTATCTAAGCAATACATGTTATAGTAACCTTTATCAAAATGTGTTTTCAATTGAGGATTCAATCAAGGATCTAATCATTGTTAGCTTATAATTCTGGAGTCATTCCTTTGTTCATATTTTGACTCTCATGCCATTAATGTTTTAGAAAAGTCCTTTAGGAAGTTAAGAATAGCATGACTGAAGATAGCATGCATTAAATTGAGGTTATCAAAGGGGTACATTTTTCAGAAATTGCAAAATCTAGAACTAAGCTATCTAATATGATGGTTACTAGTCACAATTGGCTAATTAAAATTAAATGTAAATCAAAATAAAATAAAAATTCAATCCCTCAGTTGCACTAGCCACATTTGAAATGCTCAATAGCCATATTAAACTAGTTGATGTTGTATTTGACAACACTGATATTGAATACTTCTTTTACTACAGAAATTTCTGCAAAACAGCTCTGGTACGGACTACACCAGGATGGCTGACCTGAAAAGTACGTATGTATATATGCATGTATTTACTTTAAAGATCTTATTCATTTATTTGACAGAGAGAAACACAGCTAGAGAAGGAACACAAGCAAGGAGAGTGAAAGAGGGAGAAGCAGACTTCCTGCAGGGCAGGGAGCCTGATGTGGGGCTCCATCCCTGGACTCTGGGATCATTACCTGAGCTGAAAGCACGCGCTTAATGACTGAGCCACCCAGGCACCCTGTATTTATTTATTTTTTTAAAGATATTATTTATTTATTTATTTATTTATTTATTTATTTATTTATTTGTGTGTTTATTTATTTATTTATTTATTTATTTACTTGACAGAGAGAGAGAGACAGAGAGAGAGGGAACATAAGCAGTAGGAGTGGGAGAGGCAGAAACACGCTTCTCCCCTAAGTGGGGAGCTGAGGCGAGGATCAATCCCAGGACCCTGAGATCATGATCTGAGCCAGAGGTAGAATGATTGAGCCACCCAGGCACATCACATATATATTTAGTTAAGACATAAGCTGTGGTGTGTAATGAGATGACTTAAAAAAAAAGTGATTTTTTTTTTTTAATTTTCAACTTGCTACTCCAATAAAACAATTCTGATAAAACCCCTTTACAATGTTAGAAGCTTAATGTCTTTTTATGCCATTTCTCTAACCTAGCACATAGCTTCATTATATATCTAGATATGGGATGTTTAATGGCTTCTCCATTTCTTACCATATCTGCACTGAAGTCCGGATTTAAAAGCAAAAGAAAATAAGGGTATCTCCACTTCCTTTAAAGTTGAGCAATAAAAGTAACACAATGACTTCCGCTCATATTACACTGACAAACATTCGGTCATATAGTAACCAGTACCCCCAAGATATGCTGAGAAATGTAATTTTTAGTTAACAGCGGTGTACCAACTTAAAACTCAAAAGGTTCTAAAACTCAACTGGAAAATCATGGTATGAGGGAAATGAACAGTGTCTGATAAAGTACTGGATTAAGAATAATAATCAGAAAAAATATTAACCATCTTTTTAATATTTCCACCTTATAGCTTTGAGTTTAATACACTATTAAATCTATATTCTCAGGAAATAATTATGTGCATTATGATATTTAACATACTGATACTCTTTTAAAGAATGCCAAAGTAATTGCTTAATGCCTTGTACCTTTTAGAACGTTTTCCCACATTTATCTCATGAATTCCATTGACAAGAAAAACCAATGGCTTAATATATTCTGGAAACAGTTTAAGGTGTTTAGGATATAGCAGTGAACAAAATAGCCAGTGATTCTGTCACTATGAGCAATAAATATATAAAACACGTGGTAAAATACTTTCAGGTACCATTAGTTCCAGTAATAAAAATAAAATAGAAAAATATGTTTGGGACCACTTTACCTACCTAAGATGATCAGGTTTTGCTTCTCTGATTCAAGTTGACTACAGACACACAAATTATTTTTACTTGGTTGGGACATGACACAAGATTTATTAAAGTTTGCTAATTTATCTTGGAATAATTAATCATTGTGAGATACTTCCTATTCACAGATAAGACAGAATTTTAGTTTTATTTTTTGAACTTAGTCATGGTCATGTAATTATAGTCAGACTATCACTCAGGAAACTGTGTCTGGTTCCAAACTCTTGCTCAATACTATTCTTCTTCTTCTGAGACCACCTCTTATTTCCAGGAATGGATAGAGGAGATTATTCTGACATCATGTATTTTGACACCATTCTCCAATATACATTCTGTTGAAAGCAGATTTGAAATATCTCCATAAGAATGATCAAAAGACTAAAGTACATTTGACACTAGGTTTCTAAGAAATTGATGTTCTTCTGCAGCCACAATGTACCAGCAACTTGGTTTATAAACTTTTAAAGGACAGGGGTTTTGTTCATAAAGTTCACATACAAGAATTAGGAACTTTGGGTTTCTAATCAAAGAGAGAGTGATCAAATAATGATTTAGAAATAATTTTATGTTTGTTTTAAGTAAAGACCCTTAATGATATGCACAATTTTCACATATTAGATGAATAAGCAAATTTTTGTTTCAAGAATAAGAATTATTTTCTTTATTGAAAATTTCAGTTTAATATATTGCTCTATAATGTGTTTTTGTCTTAATTTCTTTATATTTCTTATCTTTCTAAAAGTTATGCTAGATTCCACATATCTTTTTTTTTTATTGTTACTTAATTTTTTTTCCCCAGTGTTCCAAGATTTATTCCCCATTCCCCACACCCAGTGCTCCATGCTTTAGGTGTCCCCAGTACCCACCACTAGGCTCTCCCATCCCTCCACCCCCCTCCCTCCAAGTCCCTCAGTTTGTTTCTGTGTCCAAAGTCTCTGTTGTTTCGTTTCTCTCCCTGGATTACCCTAGTTCCCATTTACTTTCCTTCTCCCACTGTCCTCCAAGTTACCCCTCATGCACAGCAAGTAATGAAACCATGCGATACTTGACTTTCTCTTCTTGGCTTATTTCTAGATTCCACATATCTTAATGACTCTCTAATATTCAGTGGCTGTGGAGTTTTCAGTTTCTTGTGAATAAAATTTCATCATGTGAGGCAAAACTGAATGTTCCCCAAAATATAAAAATACATTCTCAGTACCTGAAATATGAATCTCAAAACTTCTATAAAAGTTAGTCATAATTTTATCAATTTTTTAACTCAAATGTTACTTCATTTATCTATTCTTTTATAATGTGATACATCTATTTATCAAGAAATTTTTCAATCTTCAAACACAAATGGTGACTATGAGCTAACTATCCTCTGCCTTCATTTGTTTTGTACTATCAGGGTAACATAATGGAAAAAGCATGCTTTTGAGTAAGTATGACTGAGACTTGGATCCTGGCTCTTTCACTTACTCTGTGAATTATTTAATCTCTTTAAAATTTAATATATTAATCTGTAAGTAATAGGAATCATTATATCTCTCTAGCAGATTAACATATTATAAAGCATATATTTTACTCTGCAAATCCCACATATTCTGTACAATAGGCATTATCTATTTTAGAATCCATTAATCCACATTTGTTTTTTTCATATTTGTTTTTTGATCAGCACTTACTTTGATGTAAAAAAATGTTTATTAAAAAAACCTGTCTAAAGTCTCATTAAATTATGTCTATATATTGATTCTAGTGTTTCCTGTACATATTATACTTCAGTCAATGAAAGTGAATCATCTAAAGTTGATTATAAAAAAGACTGTTGACTTATAAGATTATTAGCTATTTTGTAAATCTATATGATAATTAACATATGCCTTGGATTTTAACAAATTACATTGGCCAACAAAATTTATGCAGGGCATGTGTTTGTGTGTGTATGCACATCCATGTAAATACTGTTTTTCTTTTTTTAAACTTTATTAATTTAGATAAACTGAAAGTGCATTTCACCAAGATTATGATTTGCTACCAAGGTTATGATTTCCTACCAGAGAAATGTATACTATATTTGGAAGGCAAAGTGAAGCCTCAGCCATAATGCTCTAAAGGTTGGTGTAGAGCACCAGATTCTGACTTGCTTTGTTGGCACAGGACAGTAGCTGGGTCTGAGCAACTCCAGAACCCTTTGGATCTCTTCCTTCAGCTTCTCATTGTCCTGTTCCACATGTGATATATAGCTTTATGAAAAAGGAAATCAGGGTTTTTGGAGGGTCATCTATGTTGTTGAGGTCGGAGTCCATGAGAATCATAATTGACCTTTAGTTTGCCCTCATTGCTTCAAATCTTCCTTGTAAAATCTAGTTGATCCTCCTACCTCCCTACTTCATGTTTAGATTTTCTTTCTGATTACTATTAAACCTGAACTCTGATGATTTCAGGCTCACAACCTGACAAAGAGGCAAAATCCTTCCATAGACATCTTCACATGTTCCTCACAAATGTTCAATATCTAATTCCTATAATATGCTTTTTATTTCATATCAGTACATCAGTTCTATTTCTTTGACTGAAGTTTGATAGATAAATCCCAAGTATATCCTGTTAATATAACAATATATAAAACAAAGTATTTTTGAAACTGAGCAGACATGGTAATAGAAAATGGCAAATATATAACAGACAAATGCATACAATTAAAACATGCATACTATAATCTTCACATCAGGCAAAGTACATTCAAGTCCCACAGCCCTTGCCCTCTGGTCACACAGAATACACTGCATTTGAAGCCCATATAGCCATTTCATGAAATTTGATAAACATAAGTTCACAATCAAAAGTTTAACAAATTTCATAAAAACAGAACAATACAAATAAAACTTAGACCACAAATACCACAAATAAAATAAATATTGAAATAATTACAAAAATAAAAAAAGCCTTCCATAGTGCACACGCGTGTGTGTGTGTGTGTGTTTAACACATTGTAATATGGCACTTAGACTTAAGAGGAAATAAAAAAAAGTGATAGTTCCTAAAAAGTAATAATAATGAAAATCGTATTTATAAAAATCTAAAAAAGTGAGTTTGTAAAGAAGTAGAAACAATAATAATAATAATTATAAAAGTATAGGTTAATGAATTATAAAATAGTAAAATGAAACTGATCAAACTTTTTAAAAAATGAAAAAGAAAGCATAAATGCACAAAATAAAACTTAAGGGGGAATAAGAGTCAAAGTAAATAAAAATTTTGAAAACATTTTGCTCAAAATTAGCCAAATTATTGTTAACTTCTATCAGGGTTAGAAAACTTTTTGTGGAAGTCCAGATAGTATTATTTTCAGTTGTGTGAGTCAATGTTGCCTCAGCTACTCAACTCTGGCATTTTAGTGTGAAAGCAACCATAGACAGGGCACACAGAAATAAGTATGGTCAGATTTTTCTCAGAAGGGGGGAAATATGTGTTTTCTCACTATCTCAAAGGATGTAGAAAATTTCCAAAGAAAATATAATTTGTCAAAAAAAAGTCTTTTGAAGAAAGGAAGTTCAATTACTTTCCATTAAAGGTATAGAAAATATTTTATCTACCCTTACAACAGTGAAGTAAACCTATGTGGTTTCACAGATAAAGTCTGTGATAAGGCCAGATTATAATGTCCCATGTACTTTGTCTGGAGCACATAAAAATAAGTACGATCAAAATATTATTTCAGTGAAACATGCTAGACATTGTTATTGATTCAAATATTAACATATTAACAAAAATAATCTAAAATAATTTAAAAGTGTATATAATAAAGTGGGATTTAATCCCCAAATGCAAGAATTATTAAGTATAAGGACACTCAGTAACGTGTATCACCATTAAAAAATACTTAAAGAGAAAAATTATGTGGTTATCTTCAGTATGCTCAACAAGAAAATTCAACAAATACTAGTTTTTTTCACATCTATTTGCATGCTTATTTGCTATCTACTTATATATCTAGCCATCTATCATCTACATATTGTGTGGCTATCTAGTAAGCCATCATCTTGCTTGATGAGATAACGCTAATGTCATTTCTGCTAGAGTCAAAAATAAGGCAAAAGTATTCTCCCTATTCAATACTATTTAAAAATATGTCTGATAAATCAGCCAATGCTATTAGAATAGCAAAAGATAGAGTCACAAGAAACAGAAAAAAATAAAGACATTTTATTTAAAAATAATATACCTGAAATACCAAGAAGTTTGGTGATAAAATTTTAATAAAGGGAGAAAAAACATTAAATAATCTAGCAGGATATAAAATTGGCATACAAAAATAGCCTTTCATATATAATTGAAATAATCATTTAAAAAGCAAAATTGAATAAAAATAGTTACGTTAGCAACAAAACAGAAAAAGTATTTAGAAATATACTTGGCAGAAAATATGAAAATTTCTGAGGAAAACATTTTGAAATTATAGAAGTTGTTAGTATAGATTTACATAAAATTAAAGACATCTCTTCTAAGATATGGTCATTTGACATAATGGGGATAGTTGAACAAATAAGAATATAATTTTCTTGTTGCAGAAAAGGAAATGTGGATTTTACTGGGAAGCGAAATGGCTTTAGGAGATGCTGATAAGGGACTCATTTTGTAGGCAGTGACAGATGGGGTGAACTTGGTCATGAGAAATGAATTGTTTAGTGTGATAACAGGGCTAGGAAAGAGTCATCTGAAGGGACATCAAAGTCACTCTGAATGATATCAGGAATATGAATGAAGAGAAATACAGTGAATCAGGTGTGCAAATCATCAGTACATGCAGGGGAGTATCACAGAATAAGGAGCTCTCTAGATGAGGATGACCTTGAGAGGGTGACATTATGCATTATAATCTGTGATCTGATTAGCTGCTCTTTCTTTAGTGTAATACTTTATTTATTGCTTTAGGAAAGCATATATTTTAATTACCATTGTTTGCTCTCATATTCTCCTTGTCGAAGGGAGTACATTAAAATTTGTAGATACTGATTTTTTTTTTATAGGGTGATATTCTCTAAAGAATAAAATTATATATTGAACCCAGAAGAACAATTTTCATAAGGATAAGAAGGAAGTCTTCTATGTAATTGAAAATGCAAATAAGAAAATGAAAATTAGATGCTATATCCTTATCTGTTTTATGAAAAGATTAAAAAGGGTATTTTGGCTGTTTTTTAAGAAGGAACTATTGTAATTTTAGGTCACGGGATTACATGAAGCATCAAATCACAGCAAGATTTGTCTATGAATTATGTAGGTCACATTTTAATAGCAACATTGACATCGTAATCTTTATCTTAAGAAGAACAATGGAAACCTTGTTATGAAAAAATTAAGTAGTTGGACAAGTTCACTTAAAAAAAGAAAAACAAGAGGACTCCAGATATTTAGCATGATGATCTACTTAATAAAAGACATGATATCAACGTATTCAAAATAAATGGATAGTATACAATGTTTAACCCTGGAGAATAATAACTCTTCAAGAAACAAGAGGAAAAAGAATGAGCTTCTCTTAACTTGATTGATGTAAGTGAAGACTTGAATTACATTTCTTAAGAGACAATAGGATGTTCTCTTCTTTAAGAAAACAACTGCATTAGATGGTTCCTACAATCTTTATAACCCTACTAAATAATTGTATATATTATTTGAGGCAGTAAAAGGCATGTTAATAAACCACTTGAATTAATAACTCACTTCCATATACCAACATCTACTCAAAAATAATTTAATTATAATCTCTTTAGTGTAGTTAAAAACAATAATTTATTTGATTTTTTGACATTATCAGAGGAAAAAATATGCACTTTCAGTTTACCACCCAGAAATAATTTCAGCTAATCCTATTTAACCAAAAAATAAAAATAAAAAAATAAAAAGGCATTATGTCTTGATGTCAAAGTCTAAAACTAAATTATTTGGTGTTCAGAAAATGAATTTCTTTGTCTTCAACTTCTATAGAAGAAGTTAGTTTACTTTATAGGTAAACACTTATAAATAGTGAATTTGAATTTCCATGAAGCTAACAGGAATGTTGTAAGTAATAACTCTTAAAATAGGATAAAGGGAGAGGACGGCATTACTTATAGTACATATTTCAAAATCCATAAAATTATATGTTACCATAAAAACAGGAAAATAATTATGTGATAATTCAAATTCAAGGTCACAATTTCCTGGGAGGGATGGATATTTATTAATACAGCCATTTCTAATTTTAAAATGAATTATGTTATAAATTCACTTATATAAATAGTTTTAGCAAAAATATAGAATCTCCAATCTGTGCTGATTAAATTAGATCATGTACATATAGACAGACATAGGTGATACATTTTTAAATAAGCCACTACTGAAACTGTATTGAGACATTATTCTACATACTTTAGAAGAATTTCCAAGTAAAATGTCTGTTAAAAGAAAGAATATGCAATGCATTACTTTACAAATGGATTTTAAAACAATGAACAAAACTACTTACATTGATTTTTTCAATTTTTTAAAATATCTATGTTGCTTTCCAAAAGTAATTCGTATTTATTTATGCATTATATTAGAATGAGGAAAGTTAAGGTCATTCTCAGGAACGACAGCTGAAATGTGAGATGGAGTATTCTTACTCTTTGAAAATGAAGAAAACAAGTGTATGGACTAGCTATTTATAGTGATAGCAGCTTTATAATATAGTATGTGTACAAGTTGCAGTTTGATCATTTCTTAGCAATTTGGGACCGAGTGAAAGTTTGTAAGTTGTAAATCAGTACCATCATTTTTTTTTAAAAATAAGGTAACAACTATATGGTTAAGTTTGAGAAAAGTCTTGTTTTTGATTGTTTCTTTTAATTTAGATAATATCTGAGTAGGCTGTTGCATCTGATACAATGATAAGATATTTTTATAAGTCTTGGGATGCCTGGGTGGCTTGGTCGGTTAAGCAATTGCCTTTGGCTCAGGTCTGGGATCCAGTTCCACATTGGGCTCCTTACTCAGCAGGGAGCCTGCTTCTCCCTGGGCCTGCCGGCTCCCTCTGCTGGTGCTCTTGCTCTCAATCTCTTTCTCTCTCTCTCTCTCTCTCTCTCTCTCTCTGTCTCAGATCTTTAAAAAATCTTTAAAATCTTTAAAAATATTTTTATATGTTTTGTATATTTTAGATAGTGGGTTTTGTTAATTTTATGTAAATAATTTTATAGTGGCTGTGTTAATATCCACATATTTTGGAAATAATTATTTTCACTAGCAAATGAAGCATAAGAATGGTGTAAGAACTAATTTCACAATTGAGTGAAAATTACTTTAGTTTTACTTCACATCCAGAAAATATGTTTTATACAAATTTTATTTGTATACGTAATTTTATTCAAGATTTTTATTTTTTATTTTATTTTATTTTCTAGAGAGAGAGCCTGCATATGAGTGGGTAGCAGAGGGCCAAAAGGAGAGGGAGAGAAAGAAACTTAAGTAGGCTCCATGCTCAACACAGAGTTTGAGTAGGGGCTAGATCTCACAGCCTTGAGACCATGACCTAAGCTGAAATCAAAAGTCAGACTCTTAACTGACTAAGCTAACAAGGCTCTGGTTAAGACTTTTAAATTAAATCCTATATGCTTTAAAAAATATATCCACGTAGAAATGTATAAAAAGTTTCTTTGATCAAAAGGGAAGGAAAATCAATTAATATTAAATTTTTATTTAACTTAAACTTTGTTAAATTTAAATACTAAATTTTGGTAAACCAAAATCTTTAGCTAAGATTAAAATCATTCATGTTCTGAATATTAGCAATAATTGGTCATTTCTGTTTCCTAAATGTTGTTTCTGTTATATATGTAATGAGAGCTATATGAATTTCTAAATCTATTCTCAGCATCTTATATGCCTAAAAGATATATAAATATCTTACCATAATACATATATAATTATATATTTATATAAGCTATTGAGAATAAGTATAGAATTTTATATAATAGAGTACATTTTTCTGAACATTTCTAATGCATTGCTTGAAAGTTATAAATTGGTATAATAGATTATATGTATTTTAAATTTTAAATTGAAAAACATAGTATTATTTTAACAAAAGAAAGACTGTTGGTGAATGATATCAGCAAAATGGTGGCATTTCCAGAGGCTAGTCACCCCATAGAAACATCAGTGTGAGCAACTATCTATGCACAAAGACACCTTCACAAGAGCCAAGAATTCCAAGCTGCTTTTCACCCAGGTATCTGCTGACAAGTGGCCTCAGGTAGCTCCTATGTCATCAGGGTCCCAAAGCGTTCTCAGGAATCCAAGCCCTCATCACCTCTTACCAAGCTTGTGCAGCCCCACCCTGGTAAAGACACACTCCCCTTGGGAGAAAACAGTAAAGTGAGTGCCCAACATTACTATAGACTCCAGAGCTGTCCTGCCCTAGCACCAGGCTAAACTACACAGCTCTAGTGGGCTCCCATGAACCCAGGCCCTCCCCATCCTGCTCACCCCAGCACCTACCAGCTCCAGTGGCCCATCTACAGACACAACAGAATGCCCACACACAAATGCCTGGACAGGCTGACTGGTGAAGGGTTTTTGCCTACTAAAGTCAGTCTGTTAAGATTGGAAGAAATACCAATATCTTTAAGTATACAGATACAACCCAAGGCAATAAGAATTATAATTAATCAAGGAAATATGGCACCATCAAAGGAAACTAAAACTCTAATGACTGACCCTAAAGAAATGGAGATCTCTGTGAATTGTTTAACAAAGAATTCAGAAAAATCTAAAAGAAAATCAATGAACTACAAGAACAACAGTGTTGGCAAATTGGAGAAAAAGGGTTTGTGCACAATTATGGAGAATATCTTTAAATCTTAAATTTATATATTAAATGTCACCACTGTACTCACACAAATATTAACTATGTCAGTGGATGGAAGTGTAAACTAAACTTACTTTAGCAATCATTTTATGATATGTATAGTATCTAATTATCACATTATACACCCTAAACTTGTTATATGTTAATAATATTTCAAAGAAGCTAAAAAAGACTATGTCAAATTTATAGAAAACCTAGTCTCATGTATAATAATATTCTTTGATGACACACTGCTTTTAATGTATACCATGTATATGTGTTATGTAACATTAAGTAATTTTAAATAACTTTAAGTAATTACGTTTCTTTCTTTTGCCTTAAAGTCCAATAATGATTATGAAAAGCTAGATTTTATTATATGATTATAGTTAATATAATGTTATAAAGCTTTTCATATACATTAATTCGTTTAGTTTGTACAACATTCCTACTAGTTAGTCACTATTATTATTCACATTTTAAAGATGAAGAAACTGAGGCACAGAAAGTAGGCATAATTTCCCTGTCACATACTTAACTTAGTGGCAGAGCCACACTTAAAACTAGGCATTCTGGGGGCACCTGGGTGGCTCAGTTGGTTAAGTGACTGCCTTCGGCTCAGGTCATGATCCTAGAGTCCTGGGATCAAACCCTGCATTGGGCTCCCTCTCTCAGTCCCTCTGCTTGTGTTCCCTCTCTAGCTGTGTTTCTCTCTGTCAAATAAATAAATAAATAAATCTTTAAAAAACAAAACAAAAACCTAGGCATTCTGGTTCCAAATCAGACATTTTACCCTTCGGGGTATAGTGTCTATTTGCTCATATGAGCTATGTGACTATTTATAGTGATACAATAATATGTTTTTTTTTTTTTTTAATTTAAAAGTTTTTCAGGGTTCCTGGGTGGCTCAGTCATTAAGCATCTGTCTTTGGCTCAGATCATGATCCTGGCACCCCGGGATTGAGCCCCACATCGGGCTCCCTGCTCTTCTACCTCTCTCAGTCCCCCTGCTTGTGTTCCCTTTCTAGCTGTGTCTCTCTCTGTCAAATAAATAAATAAATAAAATGTTAAAAAAATAAAAAAATAAAAGTTTTTTCTTTGTCTTCTAACAATGGAAGTAGCATCTGAAATAAATAATGCTAAAATTCTAGTGCATTACTTTCAAGGATAAAATTTATTTCAGATATAGTAAAGATTAACAGGGGTACCTGGGTGGCTCAGTAGGTTAAGTGTTTGGTTCTTGATTTCAGCTCAGTCATGATCTCAAGGTTCTGAGATTGAGCCCAGCATGGAGTCCACTTGTCTCCCTCCCCTTGCTTGAGTGCTCTCTTTCTCTTTCTCTCAAATAAATAAATAAAAATCTTAAAAAAAAAGATTGACCACAAAATACATTTAGAATGCTTGTTTGTCAAGTATATGTAACAGAACTTTCCATATGAATATTGTAGTAGATGATTTAAAAGAAATAAGAATTATTGGCAATTAACAATTAAACACATAAAGGGTTAACCATAAATGGATGGTGAGTTAAATAATAAGAAGAAACATATTGAATGCTCTGACAAGGATGGAGGAGGAAGGAAATAGCAAATACAGGATAAAATGTATAGAAGTAAAAAAATTAAAAAGTAATTTTGTTATCTGGTATCTAATTCTTAAAAAAAAATAAAGATCTTTAGAGTTGTTAGAGGAAATTTAGAGCATTTATATTTTGAATTAGATAATCCCTAAAGATCCATAGCATCCAAAATATTCATATCAGCTTTCTCAAGTGATTATTCCAAAAAAGCTTTTACCAGCTGTATTTACGGGACATTCAGTGTATTTGAATGAAGCCTATTTCATCTTTGTTATTTCTAACTGCTAGATATTCTTCCTTGAATTGATATCTAAATAGCTTTCTTTAGTGATCATATTTTTGCCCCAGGGATAAAAGTATTCATTACTAATGCTTCTTTTAAAGGACACTCTTAAACTGTCATAATAGATGTAGTCAAGAACAACATTGGATGCATTACAAAACATGTCTCAAAATATCCTTGCCAAAGATATTTCTAACACGAAAGAACAAGAAGGGAAAAATAATTTCAACATAAAACTGTACACTTAGTCTGACTTAAAGACAGAGAATGACAAATTGCAAAATGTCAGTGAGTGAAAAGTGAACTAGCACCAAACTGCTGTATGTGCCATGTTTGGCTGCCACCCCACCTCAGTCCAACTGCAAGACTTTGAGAAGAGCAAACACAGACAGAAAATCTTTAGGAAAGACAGATGACAGAGACTAGTGAAGGGCCATGAGCATGATTTAGAATAACCACCAAGAAAAAAATCCACTATAAACCCAAACCACGGGACATGTGTCCAGACAGATTGAGGTCTATAGAGAATGGATTCAAAGGATCAGCTACTTGAAAAGGCACAACGTAAAGCTACAGGTGTTATTTAAAGAGGCCAGTAAAATTTTAAAGGATTGTATGATTTAAAGGCCAGTTGTTACAACACAGATTCTGTGGGAGGAAAAGAAGAAGAAAAATAAAGGGAAAATGGGGCATCTGGGTGACTCATTCATTGAGCATCTGCCTCCTATTCAGGTCATGATCCTGGAATCCTGGAATCAAGCTCCAGATAGGGCTCCCTGGTTGGTGGGAAGCCTGCTTCTCAGTCTCTCACTCCCCCTTCTTGAGTTCCCTCTCTAACTGTGTTTCTATTTTATAAATAAAATCTTTTTAAAAAATAGATATAAAAAATAAAGGGAAAAGCATCCTTTAGCAACGGGGTGGGAAGGAAAAGGGAAATTTTAAGGTTCTGAAAGACAAAAGTATACTATCAGTTTGGAGTTCTCACATCCTCTCACATTCCCATAATGAACTTTAAAAAAAATATATGCTGAAATAACTGGACTTTGCTATCCTGACAGAAGAGGGCACCACTCAACTAATAATTTTATGACATACTTCATTAATATAAAACTCAGTTAAGAGGAAAGTAATACCCTTACACAGCTGTTGCAGAAAATCTAGAAACAAAATTCCAAATATATCAACTGAGGTGCAATACCTACTGAAAAACAGCAATGAATCAGAAGAAAATGTTAAGTCAGCACTCCAAATAAAATTAAGTGTATTCATATTCAAACAAGCATTAGTATATAGAAGTGTGTTGAATCAAAAATTCAAAAACTAAAACCAAAAAATGACAAAAAAGAGTGACTCGTGAAGCAAAGAGATTGAAATCAGAGAGAAATGTAAGAAAACCCAAACTCTCAAAAATGAAAAATAAATTTTAAAGGTCTCTAAGAGGATTTAATTCATATGAAAATTTAATAAAGGATTTTGAAGAAAATGAGAAAAACAACCAAGAGAAAAAATATGACAGAAAAGAAAGATAATAGAAATGGCAAGATAGATAAAAAATTTAAACTGAGTTTACATTTCAGAATTCCTAAAGATAAAAATTTAACAAGAAAAAATAAATTAAAAAAAAATGAAAAGCAAAACTACAATTGAAGAGACTTTCCAGAAATAGAAAGAAAAACAAAACAAAACATGAATCTAAGTATTTGAAAGTGATTATTGAATATCTGGAAAAATTAATGAAGAAATACCGAATCTAAGTTTATCCTAGTACAACCATTAGACTTTAAAAACAAAAAAAATAAAATTATCAAGGCCTCCAAGAAAAAATATCAAGCAACTTACAAAAGCAATAGTTTCTGGAACACCTAGGTGGCTCAGTTGGTAAAGCATCTGCCTTCAGCTCAGGTCATGATCTTAGGACTCCAAGACCATGACCTGAGCCGAAGGCAGATGCTCAACGACTGAGCCACCAAGTTGCCCCTAAAAAAAAAAACATTTTTATAATTCATCATACACCTAAAATATAACAGTTAAAGTAATAATTTTAAGTATTCATTAGGGATTAAAGCACATAGATGAATGAAGTGGATGATAGTGATAACAAAAGGAGTTGGTAGGAAAAATTGAGTGTACTCTGTTATAAGGTACTTCTGCTACAGGTGAAGTGTTGTAACGTTGCTTGAAAGAATACTTAGAGTAGATGAAATGTATATTGAAAACGCTAGGAAAATCACTAGAAATTTTTAAAAAGAAATATAATCAGTATGCTAAGTAGATAAAAGAATCATATGAAATGTTCAATTAAAACATTGAGGGGTCAGTTCACTGAGAGACTTAAAGACTCCATCTCAGGGCACCTGGGTGTCTCAGTGGGATGAGTGTCAGCCTTGGTTCAGGTTATGATCCTGGTCTGGGTATTGAAACCCAAATTGAACCCTTCTTCAGGCTCCCTGCTCAGCATGGAGCCTGCTACTTCCTCTCCCTCTGCCACCACCTCATTCAAGCCTGCTCTCTCTCTCTCACATTCTCCATCTCTCTCTCTCTCAAATAAATAAATAAAATCTTAAAAGAGAGAGAGAGAGAAGGCAGAAAATGGCAGGGTTGAAAAACAAATGCTGTGAATAGAAACATCAACAAACTTGGTACATAATCCCACTATGTCACTAATTACTTACAAATCCTGCTCAGTAGGAGTATACAATCCTTGCAATACATTATTAAATTTTATTTGCCAAAATGTTGTTAACGATTCTCACATGACTATTCCTGGATGATATGGGTCCATGTTTTTTCTTCCTTGTAATATTTTTATTTGGTTTTATTCTTAGGGCAATCCTAGCCCCATAGAATGAATTTGGAAATGTTCCCTCTGCTTGTATTTCCTGGAAGTAGCTGTGAAGAATTGGTATAGTTTCTGCCTTAAATGTTTGCTAGAATTCATGAGTAGAGCCAAATAATCCAGTTATTTTCTGTCTTGGAGGGTTATTAATTACTCATTCATTTTTTGAATATATATAAACCTGGATTATTTATTTGTGAATTTTTTGTATGTGACTTTCAATTAATAGATCTATTACATTTAAGTTATCAAACTTGCAGACAGAGTTGTTCATAATATTTCTGTGGTATGGGACGCCTGGGTGGTTCAGAGGGTTAGGCCTCTGCCTTCAGCTCAGGTCATGATCTTGGGGTCCTGGGATCAAGCCCCACATCCAGCTCTCTGCTCAGCAGGGAGCCTGCCCCCTCCCTCTTTCTCTGCCTGCCTCTCTGCCTACTTGTGATCTCTCTCTCTATAAAAGAAATAAATAAAATTCTTAAAAAAATATATTTTCTGTGTTACCTTTTAGTGTCCATGGTATTAGGAGTCATAATGCCCCTTTTATTTCCAATCTGGTAATTTCTTTCTTCTCTTTTTTTCTTGTTTAGTCTGGCTATTGATTTATCAATTTTTTTGACCTTTACAAGAATAAGCTTTGGTTTAATTGACTGTTTTCTTATATCTAGTTTCATTTATTTATGATCCAATTTTTATTATATTTTATAATTGTTTCAGGTTTAAATTATTATTTTTGTACTTGCTTCCAACAATGAAAGCTTAGAATACAGATTTTAGATTTTTATTTTCCATAGGAACGTTTAATTCTATAATTTCTCTTTATACACTGTTGTCTTTGCATCTCACAAATTTTGATAAGTAATATTCCTTTCTGTTAGTTCAAAAATTCTTAAAATGAACTCAACACAGATCATTGACCTAAATGAAAAATACAAACTACTAAACTTTTAGAAAGAAATATAGGAGGAAATCTAGGTGACCTTGGACTTCGTGATGATATTTTAGACACAACACCAAAATCCCTATTCATGGAAAAACAGTGACAACCTAAAATTAATTATAATTAAAAACTCAATAAAAGATATTATTAAGAGAATGAAAATACAAGCCACAAACTAGGAAAAAATATTTGCAAAATGCATACCTAATAAAACATTTGGATCTGAAGTACACAAAGCACTCTTAAAACTTAGCAATAAGTAAACAAACAAACCAATTCAATATGATAATATATCTGAATAGGTATTCACCAAAGAAGATATGAAGAAGGCAACTAAGCATACAAAAAGAGGATCAATGTTATTTATCACTAAGGAATTTCAAATTCAAAAAACACGGGGTGATTACTATCTTACCTGGTAGGTAAGTCCAAGGTAGTAAATCCAAAACACTGGGGGCACCTGGGTGGCTCAGTCAGTTAAACCTCTGATCTTGGCTTCCATCATGATCTCAGAGTGTTGGGACCCAGCCCCTGCATCAGGCTCCCTACTCAGCAGGGAGTCTGCTTCTCTCACTCCCATTGCTTCTCCTCAGGCTTATGTTCTCTCTCAAATAAATAACATATTAAAATCAAATAAAATCAAATCCAAAGCACTGACAACATCAATGTCAATGAGGATACAAAGCAATAGTAGCTCAATTGTTGATGGAAGATTGAAAAATAGTAGATGCTTTGAAAGACAGTTTAGTAGTTTCTTATAAAGCTAAATGTATTCTTTCAACGTAATACAACAACTGAACTATTGGTGTTTGTCTAATTGATTTAAAGATCAGTGTCTACCCAGAAATCTACCTGTGAATGGGTATAGGCCCTTTGCTAATATTCATCAAAAACCTAGAACATCCAAATTGTTGTTCAATAATTGTTATACTTAGCATGGGAAAGTTTGAAATATGCTATATGCATAGGTTTGAAGTTTTGTCCCCAAGATATTAATTATTATAAGGATAGGAAAAAGAGTAATATGAATGGAGAAATCCCAATAGACAGAACTGTTTCTAACTGGCTGAGGCTAACATTTTCTGCAATCAATAAGAGGATATATTGCCATCGTGATGTACTGAGAAAGGCATAGCACTTTTGAGGTAGTCTAGTCAAAAACAAGTAGCTTTATTCTAATTATGGGAAAATATCAGACCGTTCCAAATCGACTTCAAAATAAAAACTGACCAGTAATCATTAAAAGTATCAAGGTGGTAAGAGGCGTCTGGATGGGTCAGTCAATTAAGCGTCTGTCTTCAGCTCAGGTCATGATCTGGGGGTCCTGGGATAGGCCCCTGCCTGGAGCTCCTTTCTCAACAGAGAGTCTACTTCTCTCTCCCCCTCTGCCCATTCCCCTTCCCCTCTCCCCACTCATATTTGCTCTTTCTCTCTCCCTCTCTTTCTCAAATCTTTAAAGAAAAAAAAAGTATCAGGATGATGAAAGATAAGGAAAGAATGCAGAAATATCACAAATGTTATATATAATCTTTGAGTCCTAGGTCAGGAAATAAAAGGTGATTATTGAGAAAATACTAATGAAGGTCAACAGTGTAAATACAGTATTGTGCCAGTGTTAATTTCCAGGTTTTTGGTTATGCACAATAGTAACAATAGAGTCGTCTAGGTTAAGGTTATATGGAGACTCTCAGCAATATTTTTGCGAGT
>PITA01014530.1:0-53288 GCA_004023965.1 Spilogale gracilis | reverse complement strand
GTAAATGGGAAGTAGGGTAATCCAGGGAGAGAAACGAAACATGAGAGACTTTGGACACAGAAACAAACTGAGGGATTTGGAGGGAGGGGGTACGGGGATGGGAGAGCCTGGTGGTGGGTACTGAGGGCACCTATTGCATGGAGCACTGGGTGTGGGGCATGGGCAATGAATCTTGGAACACTGCAAAAATAAAATAAATTTAAAGTAAAACAAAAAAAGTCATTATCCCTTTACTGGTTGCCTATCTCTTTCTCCTAGATTAAAAGCTTTTTGGTAACAAGGACAAAAAAAAAAAAAAAAGACTGTATATCAACTATATTTCAACAATTAAAAATAAATTAAATACATAAGTAAAATAATGAGATAAAATTTCTCTCCAAGTGTGGACGCTCAGGGGCAAGGGGACTCAGTTAATGAGATCAGGAACATTTAATCAAAGGACAAAGTAAGTTTCAAAAAAATGTTTACTTAGCTTGTGATAAATCTCAAGGTCTGCAGAGCAGTTTCGTGCTGATGCCATTGCCCAGGAAGCTACAATACTGATCCCTAAACTTCCTCAGCCACATTATATGAGCTTTTCCCAAAATACACACAAAAGTTGTAATTACGAAGTCTGGTGAGCAGAGTCTTTGACACTCCACCTCCTTTCCATCCAAATACATGGGGTCAGGGAAAGAGAAGCAGCTGCCTCCAGTGAATACCAAATCTGGCATTTTAAACCTAGTCCATGACTAATGATTCCTAATTACTAGGTAACCACACTCATTTGAAGAATATTTTTTTAGAACTAGGCTTTTGGGGTAAAATAACTAGCCATGTGTACTCTGAATGCCACGAAACATTTGAGAAGCTCTAAGAAACTTAGAGTTGACGGAGAACCTTTCCACCTCCACAGGGCATGCAGCAAGTTTTATCGTGAGAGATGAAATCTACACCTGCTGGTTTTCCTGAGGCCTTAGATGCCACTCACACCCGGTGCTTCCCAGAGTTTGACCCCAGTCTATCTAACAAGGCCCTGTCAAAACAAGGTTTAAAAATAGAGTGTATTTTAAGTGTTTCCATTTAATAAATTAAGATGTTTAAAATATATGAACTTAGAACAGTTGTGCTATTACAAAGTAACTTATGAATTAATTCAGGCCATTCAGTATTATAATGAGACAATTGTATATTTGAAGGGAAAAAAAAGCCTTCATTCACTCCTGTCTTGGGTCTCCGTGATAGTACATAAAACTTCATTTGAAGTTAAGAGTAATGTCTAAATCTGATACATTCCCTGACATGAGGCCTGGGCCTACACCAATGGTCATCCTGGGCTAGACTTTGCTCTTCCTCCTTCAAAGGGATATACTGAAATCATATTTTTCAATTTTTTAAAGGAATGAGATTATTAAATTTGGTAAGAGACAGCTATTCTTTAAACCAAGATGTTGGCAGGATCCTTTTCCTTTTTCATCTTTGCTAATGTTTGCAATATCTCTGGTCATGCAATGATATGGAATATCATGGTCTGTTTTTTGTACATGGCTGACTGTGTATCTCATGTCACAGCAGCTGAATATGAGCTTAAGAGAAAGTAACAGGTAATATGTATATGTGATCTAAAATTCCCCTGTGTCCAGGCAGCACCAGGGGCCATGGGCAAGAAACGCAGACAATTACAAAGTGGCTCACCAGAGGTACATATTCAGGAAAGGATCTCTGACAGTGGGGCAAGAATAGCCTTTTCACTCATTGCTTCGCAGCCATATTTTTCTGGTTTCGGGGAAATAACTCATTTTTCCAACTATAAATAGAGGACTGAGACCTTAGCTTCATGAAGTGAACTTACTGCTGGTCAGGGATAGTTTAAGGGATAATTTTATGGCAGAGGTGAAAGTCCTGGGGAAACAAAGGATGTAGACATCAATTAAAGATGGGGTGAGAATGAAGGACAGTTAGATACCCCCGTTCCTCCATACAGACTGCAGACCCTGCTGCAGCAAGCAGGGCTGAAATGCCCTCTTTAGCAGGTGACAGATAAGGGGAAAGCACACTGTGTCTTGGCAGTTTGAGGTTTCTTCTTCTGAGTCACTCCTAACTTAGCAGCCTAGTATTGAATGTCTGAGGAGGTTTCCCTGCCTGGCTCTTTAAAAGTAAATACAGCCTAGACTTCCTTTATTTTCAAGCTAGTCAACAGTGCACAGAATGAAATCCGGTAAATCTGCTGCCTTAACTTGCTGAACCCGTCAAAATAAGAAAAGGATGCTGTGTTGGAACATTCCCCTTTATTAATGAAAGCTTCTAGTTTCATTTCCCTCTCCCCCTATCCCCTGCCCCATTCATTCACTTAGGCATTCAGTCAGCAGAGGAACCAGGGATCCCATAAACTTTCATTGAACATGTTCTAGTCACAGTGTGAGGAATACAAAAATAGAAGGTTTGATCTCATCCTACAGCAACTCACAGTCTAGCTAAGGATAATGTATAAAAATAATGTATAAAAACAAATGGTTGCATTCCTTAGGGTTGAATGCAATAATTCAGGTGGGTACTTCGTAGAATGGGCTCAAAGCAGGGAGACAAGGACTTTCCTTCATTGGAATCTTCACAAAGGCTGATAGCTCTGCCAGGTACTGTGTCAAATACTTTACCTTCTTCAGCTCATTTAATTCTCCAATGACCATCACTTCAAAGATTAGAAAACAAGTAACACAACCAAGGCTATGAATCTATAAGAGACAGAACCAGGATTCAAGTCCAGGTCCATCTTTTCAGGTGTCTGATACTCCTCAGCCAGCGATTGACTGCAAGGACAGTGAGCATGAAATGTCCAGCACATTTGGCCCCAGGGGAATAGGTCCCATAAGGGATGGTAGCAGTGCCAACAGGCTGAAAGCAAGGACAACTGCTCCTGACTGCAGAGGGCACTGGATGGAGGAGCCGGCCCTCCAACTGACATGAACTCTTAACCTCTGCATCCTTTTCTGCTGCTTTCAAGGAATGCTTGTGCCCACCTTCTCAGCCTCATAACCATTCCTTAAAAGCCTTTGGAACAATTAGGGGCACTAGCATCAGTGACCAAGGGGACTTCTGTCTTGCTCCGCTTGTATGACCTCTATTTCCTCTTTTTACCCTTGGTAGATTCAGGAAAGAGAAAAAGTCTCTTTGATTAAATGTTGCTGCTCCTACATTAATCTTCCAAGAGGGCTGCTCTCCCCTATTTCCCATTGTAGTCTTCATAAAAAAAGTTCCAGTGAACAATCATGATGTTACCATGAATTTGGGTACATGCTTTATTCTGGTGTTTCTTAAACCCACCCCCACCCTCTGGGAGGGTATAAGACAACAATTCAGAAAACTGGATCACTACCACTGGGGTGAGTGAAGAAGATTGGTCCCAACCCTCAGGGATTCTGGCATCCAACCTGCTGCCCACGTCTGAGAATCACTGTTCTAGCAGTGGAATTCAGCAGTATCATTAGCAGCTTCACACTCCCGTCAGCTTCATTCAGCCTGGTAGACATTCAGCTGTATTCTTTACTGACAGTGAGGATGTCCCCTGAGAGCGCACACCCCAGGAGAATTATTTAAAACATGTAATCTCTTCGTATTTGTCAGTGGCATGTGTATACCTCACTAGTAAAGTTTCTCCCTGAAACTACCTACCTGGATATCTGTCCTTTAAATTATGAGTTCACTCTAGCCTGAGCAGGATCTGACTCTCATCTCTATTCTCTTCATCTGCCCTCATGGACTCTCTTTCTCCAGGTCTTTTCCTGGGTTAACTTCAGAGGCTCTACTCACCCCCAACCTACACATCTCAAACAGGGAAAAACGAGAACCAAAATAAACATTCCGATAGAAATCACTGCTCACTACCCTTAAAACCACAAAATGAAGTAATGTAGGTAAATCAAACCCAAGGAGTTGAGGTTAAAAAGTTCCCTTTTACAACTACCAGAAATGAAAATTATTCCCCATGGTTGAAGCAATTTCCTCTGAAACACTTTTATTTTCAGTCTTTCTAAGTTTCTATTTCAGGCTTCCGTGGCTGGAAAAGCTACAGATTACTATAGACCATATATACAGAAGTGCTTACAGGGGCCTTGATTTGATGGTGGGAGGGGTAAGAGGGGAGGAAATTGTTGAAAGTTATATCAAAGTTCTTCTTCCGGACCCCAGGGCAGAACACCAAGTGCTTGACATAGAGGTGACATTTGGCAAATATTTGAGGAACATTGTTTGCTTTACTGGAGTTACGGAGAGACTTTGAAAGATGTTCGTGTTTTCAACTGAAAACTGTTGAAAGGCTCGGGTTCTCTAATGCTCCTTTTCTGATGGAAAACTTCCATGTAGGAAGTTTGGAGGAGGTTTGTTCCATTCAATAGCTAAAGCACAACACACTGCCTGTGCCTGCATCAGAAGGGTGATACGGCTCTGCTTCACTCTTCCATCCTCCTCAACACCTGCCCAGATGTTCCTCACACACTCACATCTCCCAGACACCAGAAGTTATTGGCCCATCTAGATTTGCTTCAGGACTGAAGTGCATAGAAGATGCAATTTACGGAAGTGTGATCACAGCTCCTTGGGGTTTGCAGGGAACTTCCAAGTCAAAGACCTTTGTATTGAGTGGCTCCAGGAGATAATAAGATATATTTTTAATTCAGAAGAAAATAACCTTCCAATTTATATATAAATTGTTATCCACTTACTACACATGTCTGAAATGTCCTTTCCGAGAATGTCTCTTTTTTGTCTTTAGAAACCAGTTTCCACAGGAGAAAGAAACAGTCAAAGGTAAAGCAGAGTCTTTCCTTCCAGCAGAACAATGTGTGGGCCAAGGTCAAAACTGCTTATTCAAGTCACCATCCCACTTCAAAGAAGCTGATGGTTGTGGGGGAATCACAGAGGCAATTTACGGGAAGTTTGAAGTCTTCACTCACTTCAGCCAATACAAGTATTATTCCTTTTTTTAAAAAAAAAATAATAAATGGTTTTAAATAGAATTGCACTTGGCATAGTAATTTAATAAAGCTAAACACAGTACCAAAGTGTTAATCATAAGCTTACCTCGAAAAGTCCTAAAGAATGCACTGTCTGTGGACACAAGTCACGTTGTAATTCCTTCCTTTTCTGCTCCTAGGTTTAAAAGCAAATAGCTAAGCTAAGATCTGTTGGCATGGTAGTAGCACATGAATTATCCCCTCTCTTACAAAGATGTCCCACACTAATTCTGTGGGACGACATTAAGAGCATTCTAAATTCAGGGGGTTTAGAATGAGCGCAGTTCTGTTCTCCAAACTCCAGTATAGGGCTGGTGCTTTTGTTTGGTGACTATAAAGAACTTGTTGTTTTGTTTTGATTTGGTTTTTGTAAAGATTGTATTTCTTTATCAGAGAGAGCACAAGCACAGGGAGCAGCAGGCAGAGGGAAAAGCAGGCTCCCTGTTGAGCAAGGAGCCTGATGAGGGACGCTGCCAACTGAGCTATCCAGGCATCCCAAAAGACCTTGTTGAAAACTTTTCATGCCATGTAAATTTATCTATAAGGAATCCTACCTGTGCTGCACTATTTATTGTGTATATATGCTGGTATCACCATATCAGAATGGTTCTCAAACTTGACCAAGAAGCAGAATCACTTAAGGAGATTTTTTTTTTCAGTTGAGATATAATTGACATATAACATTATATAAGTTTAGAGTACACAATGTGGGGCACCTGGGTGGCTCAGTTAAGTGTCTGCCTTTGGCTCAGGTCATGATCTTGGGGTCCTGGGCTCGAGCCCCACATTGGATTCCCTGCTCAGCAGGGAGTCTGTTTCTCTCTCTCTCCCTCTGCCTTTCCCCATGCTCCTGTGCTCTCTCACATAAATAAAATCTTTTTTAAAAAGTAAAATAAAATGTACAATGTACTGATTTGATCCATTTATATATTACAAAATGTTTACCATAGCATTAGATATACCTCCAACACATTGCATGACAATCATTTCTTTCTCTTTTTTTGATGGTGTGAACACTTAAGATCTAGTCTCTTAGCAGCTTTCAAGTATATAACACAATATTGTTAACTATAATCAGTATGTTATGCATTATTAAATCCCCAGAACCTGGGCAGATTATTAACCAAGCAGCTTTTCTAGTCTGAACCCCATAAATTTGTAACTAGTAAATTGGACTCTGGAATCCACAGGTGGATAGGTTTCCCAAATGGTCCTGACACCCCGAGAACCCACGCCACACTTCAAGCAGCCGTGTACTGGCTTTCTATCCATGCTGTTTACCACCGTCTCCTTCATGCCAGCAAGATGCCTGACACTGTCCACCAAGACCCACAATAGGATATTTCCCCAAAACAAGAAATTTTGAATGCTGGGCAGCTAAACGTACATTCTGGTACGATTGGCTCCTCTCTAAGTAATCTAGAGAGGTTAATGACTTACTAACAAGTGGGCAAAGCTGTAATTTTAAGTGAGCTCTTTCTTCTCTTAAACCCTATTTTTTCAGCACTTCCTTGGGTTCAGGTGGTCTCGGGTACTCCTTGTCAAACCAAAGAGATACCTTTTTGACCAGAGATCAGCAGAAACTGAAAGCTTGCACCACTTCCCTGATTGTATGCTGTTATGAATCACTTGCTAATAAAACAAAACTGTCTTAAGTACATCTTAAACATTTGACAAGCCAATTAGGCTTTAAAGGGTAGAGAGAATCACCTTCAATTTACAGTAAGAAGCAACAATAACCATTGCCTCATGTCATCTCCCGTAAGTGGCCCCTGTTGGGAGTCATACCAGAGGTGGAGATCTGTCACTGTGTTTATGAGAATGAATGGACATTCCCTTGAGACCTAGGTTTCCAAAGCCAAGATGATAAATTCATGTGGCTTTGAGGAAGTCGATCTCAGGAACTGAAATCAATATGTAATGGAAATAACTAAATGGAGTGATGAAGAGATAGTAAAATACCTTCAATTTCAAAATCATTTTATATTTTATGAAACACTTTCAGATACATTAATTTCTTGTATCACCCTCATGTAGATTTTATTCCCTTTCTGCAGCTGAGAAAATTTGAAACTCAGAGTTTAAGTAGTCAGCTCCAGAAAACAATGAGCTTCCAAATCTAGGTCTCTGGATTCCAGTGAAAACACTGGAGTAGCTGAAGGCAAAGGTTGTTCTTGTACAAAGGAACACATGCCACAGTGGTATGACTAGCTGTCCAGAAAGCTCTGATTTCAACTCATAGAGGATTGTGGAGGACCACTGCTGCCCCAGACATGACAGCAGATAGAGAGCTACTTGCAGATAGGAGGACAGAAGTCTTTCTAACAGTTATTAGATATTGAATGCAGAGATTGGGCTGCTGAAGGGAGAAAGAGGGTAGTGCCACTCTCTGAGTACTAGCAAAAGGGCAGCATCACTCTTGTGTCATGTGGAATTCACATGGCAACCACATTGTAGCAGGCAAGGCTGCATTTCCTTCAGAAGTGACATCTGCCTCCTGGCAACACTTATTGCAGTGTCACATGCTTGGGGCTCAGCTTCATGGTAAGAGTCCAGATTTTGAGACTGAAGGGCTAGATTTGAGTATCTTAGGAGCCTACTCTAGTAGGCCAAAGAAGGGAAGAGGGGTGAGTTCTTTGACAACTGGCTTCAGGTCCACAGAAGCCCAGGTTCCCCTTCTGCCTAGAAACCCTGGTAGGCAGAACTACTTCCAATGCCTTAGCTTAGGGCAAAGTACCTGGTAGCACTACTTCACAGAAGACAAGATTATTAAAGCCAGTTTGTCTCCTCCACAAACAGGGATAACAGGCAAAATGTTGAGACAGGGGCCAGGTGAAGGGTTCCACTGATAATCATCCATTTTGTCATTATGGCAATGGGCAGCAGTATAGCTCAAAAACGTCCTTCTGTATATCCACCTATAGAGAGCAGCACAGCTCACCCAGATTTCTGCTCAGATGAGTGTCAAGGCACAAAAGAAACACTTCATGTCATGGATCCTTGGGACAGTGCTCCAGCATGCTGATGCCGGTGAGCTCTGATTTCTCATCAATCCCCAACTCCACATTCTCTGACCTTATGTGGGTAGTAAATGCCACAAGTCAGAAATGACTATTTACAGAAAGCTGGCTTTAAAACATTTACCAGCACATTTTTTTTAACCAATGAAACAAAGCTTTTTTTGCATATCACTGAGGCAGATAGGTCTATGGACATGACTCTCAAACTTCTGATCACCTAATTTAGTCTGGGCAGTTGCTATTTTGAGTTTTCTACTGAAATCTCTTCCACTTCATAATTAAGACAAGAAAATTGTTGTATGAGAACATTTCAAATACCCTGAGTAAAAGTAATATTAGTTTGGGGGCATCTGGGTGGCTCAGTTGGTTAAGCATTTGTCTTTGGTTCAGGTCATGATCTCAGGGTCCTGGGTTTGAGCCCTGTGTTGGGCTCCCAGCTCAAAGTCTGCTTCTCCCTCTCCCTCTGCCTTCTCCCACCCCCTGCTTGTAAACTCCCTCTCAAATAAATAAATAAAATCCTTAAAAAAAAAAAGTAATGGTAGTTTGTGCTTTCAAACTCCGGGCCAGCATGAGTTGCCCTTCCAAACCCAAGTGCATGCGGTGAAGGTGCTAAATTTTTGGCTGACTTCCACATGGCATGGACCATACCTTTTTTTAATGCACATTACATACGCCTGACATGTAGTAGACACTCAATTATTTGTTCATTTGAAGGCAAGAACAGAGCAATGCTAGTGATTTAGTTCACACATGAATCCTAAATAAAACTGAACCATAGAAGGAGGCTTAATAAGCTTTTCTTTGTTCATGACTCACAGAGGAATGCAGCATAAAAGTGTGAAAGCCATAGCCTTTGACTATAAATATAGCCACGTATGTATTAATATTACACTTCTAAAACTTTGACCCACTTATCTATGGGACTTCCACCCACCACCCCCAGGAAGCACACTACTGGTTTCTGGGAGATATGTAACAAGACCATTAGTGATTTTTTGCTCTAGTGTCCTTGCCAGGACCCATGACAGCTGTCCTGCAGGGTATTCTGAGGATGATGCTCTGTCACCCTGAACATTCCTAGTCTTAGAACTTTACTGCTATCTACAGCACAGTTAGGGGAAATGGCCTCTACCCAGTTCTATGTCCCACTTCCTAAGAAAATCTTCTGGACTCCAAATAAGCATGCTCAGTCCAGAGATGTTATCACACAGTGTATGCTTAATTTGACATTTCAACAATCTACTAATGTTACCAAATAGTCTTTTAGCTTGAGTAGGGATGGAGAACTGACTGTCCCATGCTACTTCTTTATGAATTTTGTCATACTAAAAAAAAAAAATCTGCCTTCACAGAAGTAGAACAAATAATGTTAAATTTTGTATGGAACCAGGGTGCCTGGGTGGCTCAGTGGGTTAAAGCCTCTACCTTTGGCTCAGGTCATGATCTCAGGGTCCTGGGATTGAGGCCTGCATCAACTTCTCTGCTTGGCAGGGAGCCTGCTTCCTCCTCTCTCTCTCTGCCTACTTGTGATCTCTCTCTGTGTCAAATAAATAAATAAAATATTTTTAAAAAATTTGTATGGAACCAAAAAGGCTCTGAATAGCCAAAGCAATCTTGAGAAAAAAAAAATTCCATTGGGTAGAGAGGCCAGAAATAAACCCATGCTTATAAGGTCAACTAATCTACACAAAGGAAGCAAGAATATACAATGGGAAAAAGACAGTCTCTTCAATAAATAGTCCTGAGAAAACCGAAGAGCTACATGCAAAAGAATGAAACTGAACCATTTCCTCACACCATACACAAAAACAAATGCAAAATGGATTAAAGACCTAAATATGAGACCTAAAACCATAAAATTCCTAAAAGAAAAACCTGGGTAGTAATCTCTTTGACATCAGCCTTAGCAGCATTTTTCTAGATATGTCTCCTGTGGCAAGGGAAACAAAATCAAAAATAAACTATTGGGATTACACCAAAACAAAAAGCTTTTACACAGTGAAGAAAACCATCAGCAAAATGAAAAGACAACCCATTAAATGGGAGAAGATATTCCAATGATATAGCTGATAAGGGATTGATATCCAAAATATGTAAAGAACTTATCAAACTCAATATCAAAAAACAAATAATCTAATTAAAAAATGAGCAGAGGACCTGAATAGACATTTTTCCATACAGATGGGACACAGACACTTGAAAAGATGATCAATAGCGTTAATCATTAGGGAAATGCAAATCAAAACTACAGTGAGATATCACATCACACTTGTCAGAATGGCTAGTATCCAAAAGACAAGAAATAATAAGTGTTGACAAGAATGTAGAGAAAAGGGAGAGCTGAAGCTCTATTGGTGGGAATGCAAACTGGCACAGCCACTATGGAAAACAGTATGGACACTTCTTAAAAAATTAAAAATGGAAATAATATATGATCCAGCAATTCAACTACTAGGAATTTACCCAAAGAAAATGAAAATACAAATCCCAAAAGCTATACACAACTCTATGCTTGTTGCAGCATTATTTACAATAGCCAATATATAGAAGAAATCCAAGTGTCCATCCATAGATGGATAAAGATGCATACGCACATACACACACACACACACACACACAGCACAGAATGGAATATTACATAGCTATAAAATAGAGTGAGATTTTGCAATTTGCAACAGGGATGGACCTAGAGGGTATAATGCTAACTGAAAGATGTCCTAGACAGCAGGAAAGCAAGCATTGATATAGTAGAGTCAAGGTTATTGGGGAAAATATTCTTCATTATATACCAACAAGTTGAGAGTCCCCAGCAAACATGTTCTACTCAGGAGGAGGTAGGGTACTACCCAATTCTAAGCTTCAAAAATATCCACGTTCCATTTCTAGTCCATCTATTTCTATTTATTAAAAATAAATATAAATAAAGCTACTGTAGTAGAACTAGAGGAAAACATTTAAAATATTCAGGTGCTGCCAATGAAGAAGGGAATATTAATTTAGAATACAAAATTGGAGACTGCCGAAGACTCTCAATTTGTGAACTTCAGACTCCTGGTGGAAGGTAGAGTGGCTGCACAGGGTTCTCGAATCAACCTGAAAAGTTGAGTGGAGAGAAAGGGAGTGAGGAAAAATGAAATTAGAGAGAAGGTCAGGAGCCACATAAGGACTTAGCCATAAAGACAATGAGAAGCTTTGGGAGCAGAGCAATGAAATGATCAGGTTCGTGTTTTGAGAAGATGACTGGCTGCAACATGAAAACAGATTGGAGAACCGATGGGAAGAGAGCAGTTAGCAGGCTCCTGCAATGCATCCAACAGGCCATGGTAGCTTAGAAAAGGAGGTAGCAATGAGAGTGAATAAAGTGGACAAAGCCAAGGTACTTTAACAAACACAGTGGCAGTTCTTAGAAACAAGGTTAAGAGAAATGAAGGAAGGATGACTTACTGTCTTCTGAGCAGTGGGGTGGGTGATGATACCATTTACTAAGACTGGGAATACTGGAGGTAGAGCAGACTTTGGTGAAACTAAGTTCAGTTTTGAATATGATGGGTTGGACAGACCTACGAGGCCTCTTTGAAGAAATGACCCATTGTATAGATACCAATGTGAGTGGACTTACATCTAAATTTGAAGCAGGGAAAAGACATACTTGTGGAAGGAGAAGGTATCCAGTGAGTGGAGAAGCTTAAGGAAGGTCTGGTTAGACAAAGGGAAGACATTGGCAAAGGAATATGAGGCCAAGAGGATTGCCTGTGGGCACCTAAGGTCTGAGGATCAGAGGTTATAAAAAGAACAGAGTGATATGCTAAAAACCTTCAAAATTAAATAGGGGTGCTCTTGCTGGAAAATTCAGCCATGGACTTTTATTTATAATATGCAGGCCTCGATGCATGGATATAACATAAAAATAGGACTACAGTGAAAAAAGTAGATGATGAAATAATATGTATATTATAGAATCTGAATGAAAGAAACAAGGTGACTATTTTGCTGATGTTCGCAATGCTGTGCTTTAAAGGGCTGGAAAATTTGACTATACTTTGACATTGGTATGTGGTAACCTCACTGTTCTCTGTAACTTTCTGATCCTAGAAGGTCACACCCAGCTCTGCTGAGGCCTAATGTGATTGCCTGCCAGGGAACTGATGCATCTGATTTTGCAACCTTGGAGCCAGGAATTTGGATTTGGCCCAGAATTTGTTAGCTTATTTCAGATTTTTAGGGGTTTTTCTCCCTTCTTTGATTAACATTTTAGCCTAATCAAAAAATCTCAAAACTCACAATATATCTTAAAACAGCAATAAACCAAATCAAATAAATGACTTAAACATTGAAATAATAATGCAACACAGCCCTCTTATGAGCACTGTAGTCTTTACCTGAGGGTAGACCCTTCCCTTCCAAGCTGTTTCTGTAAGTAATGCTGCCACCTAGCAGTCTTCTGATAAATCACCATCCAAATAGGTAGGGAAGGCGTTTTAGGCACATTTTAGCTTCTTCTGGGATTCACTGTTTTTGAGTTGAACTTGATCAAAACTTGAAATGTAAATTTAACTACCTTGGAAAAATACTTTTTCTACAGATATGTGTCTTAAAACCATTATCTGGTGAACAGCAGACTTTTTCAAGCAATTCAGTTGAGATTAAATTGATGACAAAATGTAAGACACCGTCTTTGCAAGACTTCAGTACATTTGTAACGAATACAAACCTCCATGGGTATCTCTTTAGTGAAATTAGATCAATATTTTTGTTGAAAGTGGGTAAAAATAAAGTGTGGGTGATCAGTCTCAAAGAGGAACAGCTTTTTGACCAGAGGACCTTTAAATTCAAGGAATCATAAAAGTCTAAGGTAAACTTAAAAGACATTTTAATTCATGTCAGGAGCTTGACTTAACAAACTAAGCCAAAGTTGCTTCTTTTAAAAGATGAATAAGATCCAGAGAGCCACTGTACAACGTTGTACCTATAGTCAGCAGTAGTGTATGGCACACATAAAAATACATTAAGAGGGTAGATCTCATGTTGTAGTCTTACTACAATAAAATATTAAATAAAACAGGAAAAATGAAAAACTAATACATTTTTGTGTTTTCAAAAAGGTAAAAAAAAAAAAATCTAACATTTGCTGAGTGTCTGCCATTTGCCCAAACACTGAGCAAACCGCTTTCCGGCACTGTGTTCACTGAGCTCTCTAAGAAGGTATTACAGTAATTAATACTGTTATACAGGAAGAACTGTCCTCTTGAGGACCATAACAGGGCAAGTAAGCATTGGAGGGGGATACAAACCTAGATGGTCTGGTTTCAGAACCTGAGTTCTTACCTGCCAGCAATCTATTGGAAGCAAATAGATTCCAGATTTTCAGTAGGTTAGAACAATTGTTAATGGAATGAAGTCAGTTTCTGTTTTCTACTTGAGTTTTTTTTTAAGTGGCAAAAAAGAAAATGTTCTCGATTTGGTCAAAGTGACCTTTGTCTTACCTTCTATTTTATTGCAAACTACTTAAAATTATGAGAATTTTATCCTTTAATCATTTTTAACTCTATGATAGGTCCTCTGTTCAATGTAGATTGGTGGATACTTTGGCCAGGTTTGCCACCTCTCTATTTTACTTTTGATATCTTGAGAGGGAACATCTTTCCTATTGATGTCACCCTCTGCACCTAGCCGCCCATGGGCACATTTGTCCTGTACACTCTGACTAGGGGATCTGTACATTATACCCTACGGAGATGATTTGGGCAAACATTTCTCTGAAGACAATTTGAATATGCATGTCTCCCATGCTCTGCTACCAGTGCTTCTCAGACTTTAAGGCACATTTAAATCACCTAGGAACCTTGTTAATATGACCTGAGATCCTGCATTTTC
Source organism: Spilogale gracilis (assembly GCA_004023965.1). NCBI lineage: Eukaryota > Metazoa > Chordata > Mammalia > Carnivora > Mephitidae > Spilogale > Spilogale gracilis. The sequence goes on along the minus strand of PITA01014530.1, from coordinate 39,406 downwards.
AACAACCTCTCAGGTGAAGCTGATGGTGTTAGTCCATAGACCATGAGTACTGAGGTGCTCAAGAACACTCAGTTTTTCCTGGGTGTGGGGAGAAAACTGTCCTATCTCCAAAGTCAGGAGGAAAAACCCTCCCCATAATTCTCTCATTTTTCCTGTTTTTATATATCTGATCCTAAAAATCGGGTTATAAAATTATGTGTTTTTATATTTTTTAACATTTATTTATTTATTTATATTTATTTTTATTTGAGAGAGAGAGAGAGAGAGAACATGCAGGAGCACAAGCAGGGGGAGCACCAGCAGGGGAAGAGAGAGGGGGGAGGAGTAAGGGCAGAGGGACATGGGTACAGCAAAGGGAGAAGCAGGCAGGACCCTGGGATCATAACCTGAGCCAAAGGCAAATGCTAAACCAACTAATCCAAGCAAGAGTCCCATGTGTTTTTATATTTTTAAACAAAGATATCTACAAGATATCTAAATCAATTTATTCATTTTTTTTCTTGGAATCAAACCCTTTGCAGTTTTTACCCCTGCTATAAAAGAGATCATGGAGAGTCATGCTTGAAACTTCTAGAATCACCTGGTACCTGAGAGCTGTCCAAATTCCAATTCTATCTTGGGGAGGGCAAGTGTAAGACTCCTTTAGTCATTTAAGCTAAATCCAGAATTCTGGGCATTAAAAGGACCAAAAGCAAACTTTGGGATTGCTCTGGTACTAGCTCCTTGACCCAATAGGCTTATTTTTAACAAGAGCGAATTGGGGAATTTCCTAGATTTATTCAGAGAGTCCTCTTTCAGGTACCTTTGTTGCTATGATCTTTCTGTTATCATCAACATCACTCATTTTTACTCTAACAAGGAGATATACAGAACATATAACAGAGGCAAATGTAAAACTACTACACTTTGTTCCCAAGATCAAATTGCATAAGATGCAATGAATGAGACATAGTCAGAAATTGGCATAGTCAGAAATTTTCAAAAGAAAAAAAATTCATTGTCTTCTTACTCAATATAAGTGACCAGAATAATGTTATTCAGTCTAGGAATGCAACAATAGTAAAATAGTGCCTAGGACAAAAGAGGTAATGAGCTTCCTCTAGTTTGCATCGGCAAAGTCATACTTGGGGTACTATGATGTTTAGATGTGTGTGTGTACAAGTATGCGTGTATGTGTGTGTGAGTCAGAGAAAGTATGAGAAAGCAAAAATAGGAGCAGTCATGACTTAGGAGAAACAATGAAAAAGAACCAACAGATTTCAAAAAGATAAACCATATGGGGGTTTATCTTTTTGAAGATAAGTGATGGAAAGAAGAAGTTGAGAGAACTTCAAACTGTGTTATAAGTTAAAGGACTTAGAGATATTTACCTTTGAAGTGTGTATATGTGGGTTTTAGGGTGGAAATTAGTTAACACCTGGTTGATAATGAATGGATGGACAGATAGATGGATAGATGGATAAAGGACAAAGAGGCAGGCTATCTATTGAATATATTATATGTGTCAGGCGCCCTACCAAGAACTCTACATGTATTGTATGATTTCATTCTCCAAACAATCCTTTAAAATTAGTATTATCCCCATGTGAAAACTGGTAAATATAAGGCATAGATAAATTAACTGACCTGTCCAAAGTCATTGACCGAGTGACTCCCCAGTTTGTGCTTTTAACCTCTAGTTAATAACCCTGTGTGACAGCCATGGAGTTTTATTCCTCAGATATCCCTTAAAGAAATAACTTGCTGGCCAGCCATGAGAAATACAATTAGCTGACAACCTCCAGCTGTTAACATCCCTAGGATCTGTTTGCACATTCTACCAGACACCATGCTGTTTCTGAGAAACCTCAGTGACTGAGCACGGCAGGGGTGGTAGGACCTGGATATTTCTGCCCATGTTGAAGCTTCTCTGTAACAGTCTTTTCTCTGGATATCCCCATTAGGTTGTCACAGACTATGGGATCAGCACAGCAGTCTGAGACTCTCCCTGTTCACCTGTGCTCTCTCCTTTTATCTATGACAGGAGTCGTTCTGAAAAGAAGTTTCTTTTACTCTAACATCCATCTCAGCATCTGCTTCTTGAGGGACCCACCTAGCACACACTGTCTTCAAATATTTGGGGTGCTTTCGTATAAAAGAGCTTTTAGAATTGTATTCATATGGTGATAAAAGTTTAAATTCGGAGAAATTGACGGAACTATTAAGGAAGCAGCTTTTAGAAACGCACATGTGAAAACTTTCTAACAACTAGACCTATGCAAACATTGGGATCAGCTGCCTCAACACTGATGAGCTTTTGGTCATCACACTGATTCAGCCAAGGGGAGAACTGCTTGTTGTAAGGCTGTGTGACATCATCACAACCCCCACCCCACGCACTGTGGAGCATCTGAGATGCTAAACATCCAAAATGCTAAGTGATTGGAAAAAATCAAATTGTTTAGGAAGCCACACCAGGAAGACCAAACCCCTGATTTTTCAGTGGTTTAGTGGGTCTGGTTTCCAAAATCCATACCTGCATACTCCTAGGATATCCCAGTGGTACTCCAGGCCAGACCCCCATTGTCCACATACTTTCTCTTCTTTCTTTCTTTTCCTTCCTTCCTTCCTCCCTTCCTTCCTTCTTTCTTTCCTTTTTTTCTTTCTTCTCTCTTTCTGCTTTCTTCTCTCTTCTTTCTTTTCTTTTATTTCTTCTTTTTCTCTTTCTTTCTTCTCTTTCTTTCTTCTTTCTTTTCTTTTCTCTCTTCTTTCTTTCTTTTTTCTTTTTCTTTCTTTCTTATCAAAGAGCTCCTAGAAAGGGAGCTAAGGCTATGGGCTCATTGCCCTCATGGGCTATTTTGCAGGATCAAAACCAAACTGCCCAATTGCTTTGTTAAGCAAACTGTAATACTTGACTTTATCATCTGATGAAATTTCATGACATCCTCCACAGACTCCTTGTTTTCAAGCTCAGGTTCTTGAGACAGAAAGATTCTCTTCCTCAAAGCTGTTGCCTCCCTCTCTTCATCAAGACACAGGCACACCAATGAGGAGACACACACTTGCCCCTTCCAGGATTTCCACAATGGTCAAATTGCATATGTAATGATAGATTTTAGATAATGAAGTAAAAGGTGGGAAGTCTGGTGGAAAAACAGTAACCTAGTCAGCATAGCAATCTGTACATAAGGACACATTCATTAGATATGCAAATATTTACTGAGCACCTGCCAAAGGCTAGACTTCCTTACAGGGCAGAGGGGCACAACGATGTGCTTGACAGGGTCCCTTATTTCTGGAAGCATGTATTCAGATGTCATTGAGAAAGCCTGCTGGCCCTTCACTTAGAGAAGCAATCAAAGCCATGATCACGGATAGCAATCCTAAAGAGAGTGCTGAGGAACCGCCAGTCTGATATCTTTCCCTCTCTCCAACCCCAAATTTCTGCAGCATCCTTACCATTTATAGTCTACATTTTCAAGAAATATTTCATTATACTTATAGTGCTCTGAAGCCAATTCATACAATTTGCAAGGGGAGTTAAAAAAAAGCAAGCTCAGCAGTATTGGGGGACTTTTAAAAATGATGACACAGCTGACTTATTGGAGACAAAGACAGTGGGACGGCCTTCACTGGCATAAATAAATAGGAGTCTCTGTGCTCAGAACCCACAGTTTAGACCCAGAGCTGAAGTTTGAACTCCACCTTGAGGCAGAATGAGGTTCACCCTGGGATCTTTGCTGCTCATGATACTGGTCTGCAGCCTCCCTTCAGTCCATGGTGAGAACTTGCATGTATCTTATTGTGCTTTTTGCAGAAATAGTCTTCAGTTATTTCTATCTTTTTAATTAGACAATGAGGAGCAATGTGACTGGTGGCGGGGTGGGGGACTACTCAACTGCTCCTAGATTTCTAAAAGTAAGGTGCTTAGAGATTTAACTCTTAGAGGCTAGAAGCATGTATGTTTTCAGATTCTTATCCTTCAGATGGAGATACTGAAGTCCAGCGTCTGTGTGACTTATATTTGGTCTGTCTATTCCTGGTCTTTTTCAGATTCAGCTCTCAGCTATAACTAATTCTTCCCATGTATATCTTCTTTCCTCTGCCTTTCAATGCTACCCTTTCTAACTAAACTTTTTATAGGGTTTAAAGATAATTGACCTCAACAGGTTGCTCTCCTACAGGGAAGGCTTGGTGCAATTTTATATGGCTAGCTCTGACATGAACCATTGTAAGCACAACACAGGTACTTAAGTACATGCTTTCTGCAAAGAAGCAGACTTCTAAGTCCAAATGGGTGACTATGTTTGTGTAAACAGATAAATATCGAGTTGAAATCATAAGTTTTTATACAGCTGAAGAAATCCAAAGCATGTGCAGAATGATATAATCTGCTCAGGTGTAAACGACAAATTTTTGTTCTTGAAATGCAAGGAATTGTTTTTCAATTGTTATTTTGCTTCACATGCTATTTTTATTCTTCAAAACCTTCACCTCTCTCTTCCTCTGTAAAGTTTTTCCATTGCCTGGCAAGATCCTCTGTTCTCATCATGCAGTTTGGGTCTTGGGTATGAAATACAACTTTCTGTGATATTTTAGTCTTTTGTTCACTGGTTTCCTTCACCAAACTGCAAATGCCTTGATAGCCCGGTCCCTTTTCTTTCAAATACATGTCAAACATGGTGGTAGGCACTTGGTTTAAGGATGGTAGAATTCATTAAAATACAGGAGATAGATTACTTATAAAAGTATTCAGAATGAATTGCTGGTGTTGTTGAATAAAAATAGTCTTGAATTTTTATTATTGGCCTTTGGATGGTAATGATTCGCAACTGATACAGAGGACCAACATATTACACAAAAACAAAGACAAAAACTATCTTCTGTGGTATTTCTTTGGGGAGTCAAGGGAAGGGGATGGTTTGAGCATGATAAGAATAATCCTGTTACAGCTTCTTATTGCTCTGGGGACACTGTAAGGAATTCTTATCTTCGGTTTTTATGTGTTTGGAGGGAAGATCAGTTGATTTTACACTGTATTAATTATAACTGAGCCGAAAGTCCCCAGAGTGGTGGTTCTCAAATTTTATTATGTAGATAATCACCTGAGCACCAATATAACACTATCCCAAATTTCAATAGGTGTTGTGTTTTTAGAGAGCTGATTTTTTTTTTAAGGTTTTGGTAGAAAATGTTTGAAAATAAGCCAAGACAAGCAGAAATACACAAACTAAAAGCATCTGGGTAAAAGTGTTGACTTGAAAGTTTTTAATCTTCAAATGTACTGTTTGAAAGATTAGTAATTAAATTCAGGTTATTCAATATACGCCAGGGAATTAAAATAACTGATTGCATTTACAGGTGTTCTGGAGGCCTACAATACAAACTTAAAGTGTAAATGCATCCAACAGATCTCAGTGATTATCCCGATCAACCACATTGACAAGCTTCAGGTCTTCCCTCCTGGGAATGGGTGCCCAAACAAAGAAGTCATGTAAGTTGCAGAAGAAAAAGTTATGTGATTCTTTTCTCCCCATAAAAATCAGATCAAATGTTGCCATATGTACTTTTTTAGTATTGTTGACATACAATGTTGCATTAGTTTCAGGTATACAATACAGTATTCTTACTCAAGAATCTCAAAGTGATTTACTTTAAGAGTTGCTAACAACTCTCAAGCTAATGAGACTCAGTAATATTTCTTTGTGTGTGTGTGTGTGTGTATTTTTTTATTTTTATTTTTTTTATTGTTACTAAAAATTTTTTTTCCAGTGTTCCAAGATTCATTCCCCATTCCCCACACCCAGTGCTCCACGCTTTAGGTGTCCCCAGTACCCACCACCAGGCTCTCCCATCCCTCCACCCCCCTCCCTCCAAGTCCCTCAGTTTGTTTCTGTGTCCAAAGTCTCTCTTGTTTCTTAAGTACCTATTTGCCTCGGTCCTGAGCTAAGTGCTTTATGCACATTCACTCATCTTACTCCTTTAACAACCCTATTAAGTGATACCTCTGTTAAACACTCTTCTACAGATGTGGAAACTGCGGCTTAGTGAAGTTAACTAACTGCCCTGAGGCATACCACTAAAAAGGGACAGAATAAGGACTCCACCCAGATGTTTCCCACCAAGCCTCTTCTCTCCACCAAATTCAAAAGGCCAGCAGAAGCAGACACTTTGCTTCCCGGAAGTTAAAGAGCAAGAAAATAAGTATTCACAACGGTCCTTGCCCCGAACATCTGTTTTTATGGAACTGTCCTTTAGCTTTAAGATCAACTTTGATTGAAGAGTTAGGCTAAATAGTGGCTGCAAGAAATTCAATAGATATTTTCTTTTACTGAAATGTTTCTGTGACCCTTCCTTCTCAGTACTTTCAGAGAAATCTGTTCATACTTCTAGCATAGCATTTTCCATGGCATATCAAATGAGAATTTACACATTGCATATAAAGCTCATAGTACAGTTTCTGGCACAGTAATAAATAGTAAATGTTCAGTAAATGTTAGCTGTGATTATTATAACATTGCTATATTGAAATAATCAGGTTTGTGGTGCTCTCTCTCTCTTCCTTTCACTCCCACCAGAAAATAAGTTCTTTATAGACAGGGATCAGATTTGTTTCTCTACTCTCTATGCTTTATCCCTTACCTGGCATAGAGTAGAGGTACAACCAATGTTGAATTGTTACACTTAATATTTTAAGTAGAGCTTATAGATCTTTTGTGTATAACTACTTAGAACTTTGATTTCTCCTTCTTCGATCTATCCTTATGAACCAATCCCCCACAGTGTCTTGAAGTTTTAAGTATAGGGTCTTTCTCAGGGCATCCCTGACTTCATTTGCATTAGCAGCCCTGTCCTTGGATTTCTTTAGACTTTTGATCTGTTTGTAAGCAGCTACGTTTTGTTTGTCCCATTTTGCTATGTGCTTTGGGTCTCTCTCGCACTAGTTGGATTCACCTTGTAAAAAAGAAATATGGAATATTAAAAATATGTATGAAAATTTTTCATTAAAAAAGCATTATACGGGGCGCCTGGGTGGCTCAGTTGGTTAAGCAACTGCCTTTGGCTCAGGTCATGATCCCGGAAACCCAGGATCGAGCCCCGCATCGGGCTCCCTGCTCGGCGGGAAGCCTGCTTCTCCCTCTCTCACTCCCACTTCTCGTGTGTTTCTCTCTGTCAAATAAATAAATAAAATCTTTAAAAAAGAAAAAGGCATTATACTTTCCCTAATGTCTTCACCAATGAAGGTTCTAATGTCCTCAAACTCAGAGATATCAGTAAGCACAGGGTGGTACACACAACTGATGAATTTCTGAACACTACATCTGAAACTAGTGAGGGACTATATGTTGGCTAATTGAAATTAAGTAAACAAACAGACAAACAAACAAAAATATCTGAGATGTCAAGTCTAGCCATGACCTATTTGGGAGCAGTCCTCTGACTGTGTACAAAACTGAGACTCACTCTTTCTCTTTTTTTTAAATTATGTTTCCTCTATGTGAGTCATCTCTCACCTCTCAATTTGATTTCCTCTTTGTTAACTTCAATCATTTTGAAGTGACAAGAATTTGATTTTATATCTTCTCCCCAAATTTCTGTTTCTGAATTTTAATCAGATAAAGAAACAAAGCTGGAAATTATGAGAAATTCATAGCAATTGGGATAAAAGCACTGTAAGTCCAGATGGTTAGCAATCTATTTTCCATCATGAATTCAGAAACCAAATTGGAAGGTTCTGCCCAAGAACCCAACAGCGCTATGACTTTGGACTTCTCTAATATTCATTTACAAGGGGAGTTTCAAAGCTAGATGGATGGATTCTTGCTTTCTGTTATTTCATAACGAAGGTAAATGCGAAGAAATTGGGTTTTTTTGTTTTTTTAATTTTTTTATTTATTTTTATTTTTTTATTGTTACTTAATTTTTTTTTCAGTGTTCCAAGATTCATTGCCCATACCCCACACCCAGTGCTCCTTGCAATAGGTACCCTCAGTACCCACCACCAGGCTCTCCCATTCCCCCACCCCCTCCCTCCAAGTCCCTCAGTTTTTTTCTGTGTCCAAAGTCTCTCTTGTTTCGTTTCTTTCCCTGAATTACCCTACTTCCCATTAACTTTCCTTCTCCTACTGTCTTCTATATTACCCCTTATGCACCACAGGTAAGTGAAACCATGTGATACTTGACTTTCTCTACTTGGCTTATTTCACTTAGCATAATCTCTTCCAATCCAGTCCATGTTGCTACAAAAGTTGAATATTCACATCAAAAAATGGGCAAGAGACATGAAGAGGCACTCCTCCATAGAAGATTTACAAATGGCTAACATACACATGAAAAAATGTTCAGCATCACTAGCTATCAGGGAAATTCAAATCAAAACCACACTGAGATACCACCTTACACCAGTCAGAATGGCCAAAATTAACAAGAAATTGTTTTGTTTAAAGTCCACCCCAATAGAGAGTTGAGTGTCCCAGTTTGCTATCACCTGGGAAACCTCATGTCTTCTACTAGAGGTAAAACATTTGACGCTGTGTTTAGTACTTGATAACGATTCAGATCCTGCCCATGTAGAGTGGTGGCTATCTGAAGGTAGATAACCTTCATTTGGATGCCACTCTACCATTGCATTTGTTATGCATTCTTAGACAAGTTATTTAAACTCTCTAAGCCTCAAGTCCCTCATCTGAATGTAAGGAAATAATAGTTCTCTAGCATAGGATTTGTGTGAGCTTGAGATAATTTATGCTACTTGCTAAGTATAGTGATTGACACACTGCAAGGGATTGATAAATACGAGTTAGTAATTATTATTGCTGCTTTTGTTGTTGTTGAATCTCTTAAAGCAGTGAAAACCTCACTAACCAGAAGTTCAACAAAATGCAGATGTTACTCTCCGACATTACATTTCATTGAATTTTCTTACAAATAAAATTTTCTCAAGAGAGTGTTCTCTAGAGTTTCTTTTGTTCTCCCAAGCTCAATGGACAAATATATTTTAAAGATATTGTGATACAGATTTCAAAGTCAGCCAATCTTAGAGTCAGCTATTTGGTCCTCCTCCAGCTCATGTAAAGACTGTCAGCAAAGCATTAACCCCTGACACTTGAGATTCTATAAACTTCATCTTCAGCTCCACTGGCAAATACATGACTGTTCTGCAAATGTTCTCCTCATCCTCAGACCTCACACTACAAATCATCTACTTCACATCCTAAAATGCCCGCCTCCAATTACACTTCATCCAGGAATATTTTTATATTCAGCTCTCCTTAAGTGCAGGATTGACTAAAATGTAACACTGCTTTATTTTTATTTTTGTTTCTTTTCCTCCAGAATTTGGAAGAAGAATAAGTCAGTCATATGCTTGAACCCTCACTTCAGATGGACACGGAAATTAATACAAATATTACAGAAGTAAGTCAGGCATACCAAGAATTTCCAGATTCCAATTTGTACTGAAGGGTTTCCCTTTAATGGGTAATCAAAATGGAGACCATTTTAAATTTATGAGAAATTCCTAAGATAAATACCCCTTCTTTACTATTATTACTTTTCAAGTGAGTGAGGGTGACTGACTTCAGTAGCTCAATAAACTAAATTGGAAGCTAGTATATACAATATTCCTTGTTTGATATCTTTAAGGGAAAGCCATTTTCTAGTAAGTCCCTAAATACGACTCTCTTGTTTTTGTTTTTATTATAGAAAAAATGCTGCTTCAACTCGACCAACTCCAGTGCTTAAGAAAAAGATCAAATGATACCAATATTCACACTAAGGACACCTGTATTCCCCTGAACTTGCTCTGGGTTTTAGTCTTGTATTTGCATGAATCTTTCCAAGAAAAAGAACAACCTAATATAAGCAAGCATGAAAGTATATGCAAAAATAACTCTGGAGCAACTTATGAGGCCAAGTTGGGCTTTTTGAAAAATAAGGTACCCTATATACTTGGGCTTTGCATTCTCATTCATCATAGAGGAAAATTTCTTTGAGGATAGTTACTTAGTAATAAGTCACATAAGTTGCTTTTAATAGTATACCCATTTAATTGTCCTAGAAAATAAGGTAGTGCTAAATTGTCCTAGAAAATAAGGTAATAAGAATTTAAACCTCAAGTCTAAACATGTGGCTTGAGTTAAGAAGGAAATGATAGAATTCACTACAATCATTTTATACCATAAGAAAAGCAGGCTTCCATAAGAGACTTGCTTGGGAGGTCTGCCTGGGAAACCCATAGAACTTTAGGATACAGTGGGCTCTCATAGTTGACACCTTCCATTTAAAAGATCAGTACTGAGAGCAATAGGGTCCTACTTTTAAGAGTCTTTTATGAAACCTACTGTCATATGCAAAATCTAATAACATTTAGTGATCCCCAGAATTAAATTTATAGAATATTAATGATAAGCATTTAAAAGGTGATGTTCAGATGTACTCTTTAACACATTTGCTTTGGCAAACTTTTTTACTCAAATCTTTTGCACAGGCTTTTTTTTTTTTTCTTGGTCTCTGGTACCTGATTCTATAATGCTTCTTGTTAATCTAATGCTATTCAATAAAGTTGAGTAAACACTTAATTATAAATAACTCATTCTTAACAGAGCATTTGCTCAAATTTAGACATTCTCTGACTCATTGCAATGAATGGTAGGATTTCATCATATTAATTTTTATTTGTATGATGTTGCCTTTTACAGAAGACCTAACTTTGTGGCAATGGGTGAGTGAAGTTATTTCTGATATTAACACAATGAGAAAATGCTTGACTATGAGAGCCTCTTTTCCTTGATGTACTCATCATTATTTCCTCCAGAAATCTTCAAACTCTTACTAAAACCTATTTTCACTGTCTCATTATACTGATTCTTAAAATCTCCAGTGTTTACTTTGACAAAGTTTTGCACTGGGTTGGACAAACAGAAGATCCTTAAATCCTCCTTCCCTCCTTCCCTCGATGCAGCCTGGGTCTCCCAGAGGGCTGAGCTCCACTGTCCTAGTGCCCCTCATTCCCCTTGCCACTTTAGGGGGCCCATTCTAGCATGCCCAGGTTTGAAGCTGTATGTGGCTCCTGATTTCATTTTCTCTTTTTTATTTTTCTATTTATTTTTATTAAATAGATTTCTTGAATGGAAGTAAAGAGAACCTACTCATCCTACATTTTCTGTTGTCTACAATTCAGTATTTATATCTTTATCACACACACAAGGGATTATAAAATGCCATCAAAATCCTGGAGTCTAGCATCTCAGATTGCTACTTTCAGAGGTCAGGAATCATTCACTCTTTAGTTTTATTTTGATCTTCTTTGAGAATGCAGCTAGATAAATATTCAGGATCTTCAAATAAGAAGTATTACCATTTCACGAGAGGCAAGTACTATTATCTTGGTAGCCACTAAGTACCCTCATTTTACAGGAAGTAGAATTTGTTAGTTACACAGGAGGTAAGTAACTTGCTCAAGGCCATACTGCTACTAAATGACAAACCAAAATTCAAACCTAGGCAGAGTTCACACTTTTAATCACCACATTAGGCTGACTCTATATGGAGTAGATATCATCAGCCACATTTTACAAAAGCAGAAGCTGAGGCAAAAGACATTTACTCACCTCAAATCACATAACCAGTAAGAGACAAAACAGGAATTCAAACCCAGGGCTTCCTGACTCCTGAGAAAATTGTCCTTTCTTTTTTTTAATTGACTCTCCTTTTTTTAAAATTGTGTTATGTTAGCTCCATTAAATACATCATTAGTTGTTGATGCAGTGTTCCAAGATTCATGTATGACAGCCAGTGCTCCATGCAATTCGTACCCTCCTTAATACCCTCACCAAGACAGCATGGTACTGGCACAAAAACAGACACATAGAGCAATGGAACAGAGTAGAGAACCTAGAGATGGGCCATCAACTCTATGGTCAAATAATCTTTGACAAAATAAGGAAACGGTCTTAATCAGGACACTATATTGCCTAAAGTTTGCTTAACCCTAAATGTATTTCTTACCTCAGGCCTTTTGTCCACCATCCTTTTCAGAGCCAATCAAAGCTTAAGAAGATTCAAGCACTCTGAGGTTGAAAGGGCAACATGAAGACAGTAGGCAAATGTGGAATGAGAAGCAAAACAGTAGGGCCAGGGAGGGTTCCTAAACTTGTTTTTCTTGCCTATTTCAGATCCGCTTCTCAAAGTCACAGTAGATTTAGAGGTAGTCAGCCTGTTTGGCACAGGGAATCTTAACCCACATTTAAATGCAGGATGACTTGAGCCAGTTAATGGAGTGTCTGAGGAAAAGTATCTTTAGCTTATCTGAAAGGGTTCGGGTTCAGAAAGGGAGAATAGTGAAACAGAAAGATAGACTTTAGGTAATTCATGGCCACATACAAATTAACAAAAATCTAAAGTAAAAGAGAACTGATGAGAAAATACAAGGTAATGCTGACCAAAGCAGGATGTTCAACTCTGGGAAATGGAATGCGGGAGCTAGAAGGCCAAGTTACGCAGGGAGCTCTTAGTAGTAGAAGCAGGGAACCTTTAACAAAGTGAGTTGAGCCTCAATTGCTCTGCTGACACCTATCTGATGCTTAGAGGCCCAAGGAGGAAAAGATTGTTTCTCAAAGGTAATCCTATTTTTGAGGGCTTCACTCTTAAGACCCCACCTGATGCTAATAATCCCCCAAAGGTCCTACCTCCTAATACATTGGAGAGTAGAGTTTCAACATATGAATTTTGGGAAGATAAAACATTCAGCTCATTATGACCCCAGGCCCTGTTCTGTCCCTATAATTTTGCTTTTTCTAGAATGTCATATAAACGGAAGCATACAGTATGTAGCCTTTTTGTCTGGCTACTTTCACTTTGCATAAAATTTTGATAACATAATTCGTCATGTTATTGAACACATCATTGGTTTATTTTTCATTATTGCTGACTCCTATTCCATTGTACAGATATACCACAGTTGATTCATTGACCAGTTGATGGACATTTGAGTTGTTTCCAGTTTTCAACTATTATGAATCTGTTTTCAACATTAACAACAAGTCTTTGTGGGAATGAATATGAATTTGTTTCTCTTGAGTAAATACCTAGAAGTGAGATTGCTGGGTCATATGGTAGATGCATATTTAACTTTTATAGAAGCTGCTGGACTGTTTTCCAAAGTAGTTCTACTATTTTGCATTCTCCCCACCAGCAATATATGAGAATTTCAGTTCACATCTTTGCCAGCCCTTGGTATTATTAGTCTTTTAAACTTTAGATATTTTAGTAAATGTTTAATAACTTGTGACCTTTATTTGTATGAATTAGTTAAATTAGCTCATGATGAGCAATTTTATTGTGCTTATTTCAGATCCATACATTTAGATTAGAAACCTACCATACATGAAAGCTTTTCTCCATTGAGTTACATTGCAAAATTATCAAAAATAAATTCACTATATATGTATGGTTCTACTTCTGGACTCCTGTTTCATGATCTGTCTACCTTCATTCTACTACCATATGGTCTTGATTAGTGGAGCTTAATAGTGTCTCAAAATTCAGTAGCAGGACTCTTCTTACTTTGTTCTTTCCCAAAATTATTTTGAACCCATGTCCTTTGCTTTCGTATATGAATTTTAGAATCACATTGTCAATCTCTACCCCCCCCAAATGATTATGACTGGGATTATAATGAGTCTTACAGATCACTTTGGAGAGAATTTGCATCTTAATGATACTGGGTCTTCCAGTCATGAACACAGTACATCTCTCCATTTATATAAAACATCTCTAATTTTTTCAGCTATGTTCTGTAGTTGTACACCTTCAAATCCTGTAGTCCCCCCAAACCATACTATGAGCTGTAACCAGTGAAGGACAATCATGAAGGAGCAAGACAAACAGATGGGTTCCTTATTTATCATCTATATCATTTGGGAAGTGGTCAGATGTGACTTAGAGCCTAACTTTAATTGGACACTATTTCTCCTTCCTTCACAGAAAAGTAGTAAATTGCTTAAAGTAATAATATGGGACACCTTCTGGGGCACCTGGGTGATTCAGTCATTAAGCATCTGCCTCTGGCTTAGGTCATGATCCCTTGTCCTGGGATAAAGCCCCTCATCTGAGCAGGAAGCCTGCTTCTCCCTCTTCCACTCCTCCTGCTTGTGTTTCCTCTCTTACTGTCTCTATTTCTGTCAAATAAATAAAATCTAAAAAAATGCTTTAAATAAAGATGGGACACCTAATTCCCCCCACTAGATTCAAAGTCTACCCAAATCTCCTCCATTATCAATTCCCTTTTGCTACATCAGAATAGGCACCTCTCCTCCTCATTCCTCCATGGCCAATCCCTCTACTTGTGTTTTAAATCTCAGCCCCTTTTATCATCTCAAGAGCCAACAACTATCCTTTTGTTCTCTATAATTAGCCACTTCCTCCCAATTAGTTCCATACCCATATCATTTAAACATATTTACTCTCTCCCACCTCAAAAACAAAAACAAAAACAAAAACAAATAAAAAATACTTCTTGGTCCTCTTCTGACTATTGTCTCCCTTTTTCTTTACCTCTATCACAGCCAAACCTCTTGAGTTGTCTATACTCAACGTCTCCATTTTTCCAGGACTCTCTCTCTGTTGCACTCTCCAGATCAGGCTTTCACTCACTCACTATCCCTAAAACAACTCTTAGCAAGGTCATCAATGATCACTATAGTCAATATCATTCAGCTATTTCCACCAAAGTGTTATGTAGTTCAGTGACTTACAACAAACGCATTTATTTCTTGTTCATGTGTCTTTAGTTGACTTGAGGTTCAGCTGACAAGAATGAGTTTGGGAATGATTCAGTCTATTTATTTAGCTCAGGTCTATTCCATATGTCTCTTATTTTGGGGGGATCAGATGATACTCAAGGCATATTTTTCTCATGGTGACGGCAGATGCAGAAGAGAGGTAAGAAAAATATGCTATGCCTCCATGCTTGAGGCTCAAAATTATCAACCAGTTTTTTCCACTCACATTTTATTGGCCAAGGCAATATGTCCTTACCCAATATCAGTGAAGCAGAAAGTTTATTTCACCTTTAGTGGAACTGAAAAACCATATGGAAAAAATGAGTACAGGGAGGGGTAAAGAATTGGGAACAATATTAAATCTGCCACAGTTGGCAAGTACAATGATCAGTGTTTATATTCCTCTGATGGAACTCAATTTTTCAGGAAAGATGGTCTAGTGCAGTTACAGGTTTTCCCTTTGCCACTCAGAACAGCACACTTCTGGATTTCCTCCTACATTTCTGGCCACTTCTGAGTCTTATTTTCAGGCTCATCCTTCTCTCTCTAGCTACTCAATAACAGAGAAGGTGACTGTTCCTCTTTTATCACCATATGCTTCCCTGCAAGAGATATCTAAGACCAAATTTTCATTACCATGTAAACACTAATGACTCCCTATTTTTCATCCCTGGTTCTCCTCCAACTTTCATTCCATTCTACACAAATGACTCTGCTGTATCTCTAGTTTATACCTTCCAAAGGCACCTCAAAAACTCAATGTCAAGGACCAAAATTCGTGGTTCAATACCAGCACTGCCTACCTCAGGGACAGTTCCACAATTGTCAAAATATGCAATATAGAAAACTAGGACTCATTTAAAAATTCATTTTCAATCACTGCTAGTCCCATATCCAATCCACAACAAAATCCTGTTGACCTATTTCTCTAAATATTCCCCTAATCTGCCCACATCCTCCATTTTTACCAACACCCTACACCAAGATGCCAACAATTCTCACCTGAACTAAATAACTTAAAGCTGTGTGTATCCTCTACACCTTCTGATACTTTTCTATAATGTGCTAAGGTGATCCTTACAATATGCACATCATATGACATCACTCCTGTTTCATTTCTAAGTTTAAAGGTCATTTCTCAGGAAAGTCTTTCTTATCCCTCCACCCTAGGTCAGATCTTTTGTGATATGCTCTCAGAGCATATCTCTTTTCCTTAAGAACATTTACCTCAGGGGGCGCCTGGGTGGCTCAGTTGGTTAAGGGACTGCCTTCGGCTCAGGTCATGATCCTGGAGACCCAGCATGGAACCCCACATCTGGCTCCCTGCTCAGCGGGAAGCCTGCCTCTCCCTTTCTCATTTCCCTTGCTTGTGTTCCCTCTCTGGCTGTGTCAAATAAATATAATCTTAAAAAAAAAAAAAAGAACATTTACCTCAGTCACTAATAATATATTGTTAGTGTGACCATGTAATAAATATATGTCTCTCCATTAGGCTATAAACTTTATGAAATCAAGAACTATGTTTGGTTTTGCTCACACTTGTGTCCTTCACATAAGTTATGGCCTGGAACATAGTAAGAGTTCAAGAAATATTTGTTGAATGAGTGATTGGATGAATGCCTTGTAATTGTCTCATTTATTATTATTTATAATACTATAAAAATAACTTTTCATCCCATTTCCCTAACTGGATTATGAATTTCTTAGAAACAGTGAATCCAATTTTTATTTCTTTGCCTCTCAAACAGCATCTCAGATATTAAGTAAGCAACTTTTGTGCAAAACAAAGAGCATCTTATATAGCACATAACTTTTTTGGGATATTTAGGAATTTTTTTACCATATTACCTAGAACATATAACTAGGAAAGAGTAGGCTCTAACCACTTTTGTAACTACCATTGTGTATCTGAACATGCTTGCAGATTTAAATTAATTGGTAATTGTCATTGAAATTTAATATAATTGTATAATATTAAGATTTTCCAGCTAAATTCCTATTAAATCAGTAAATTTTAAATAACAAAACTATGTCATGATATTAGAGTACCTGTATTTTTCTAGGATACTACTGGAAAAGGCAAAATTAATCATGAATACATCCTCACTATAAATTTAAGATGACTAATATTTATTAAATTCTTACTTGCTTTACCATTTAGGATCCCATTAGGAAACCAGCATGCTCAGCTGAAACCTGAATCTGACAAACTATTTCAGAGGTGTAGACAGGATTAAGGGAACCAATAAGAAATGTTGGGGCCTTCAGGACCAGTAACCACCCTGTCTTTAACTCCACTCTAAGCCAAGAGGTGAGAAGGAGAAGGAAGGGAAGGGAAGTGATATTATGGAAGGTTTTTTGGATCACTGCCTCTTGAAAGCTAGATTGCCTGACAAAAGCCATAGGCACAAAGTAATCAGTCACAAGAACTGAGTATAAACAAGGAGTGGAAAAATAAATTCTACCTCTGTTTCCTCCCATCCTCCAATCTCCTCTTCATATTCCATACCCTCATTGACCAAGAACATCCAGCAGAGGTCAGATGAGGAAACTAAGGTTCAGAGAGAAAAAAATTTGGCCAGAGTCACACAGCTGCTAAATATCAGTTCTGGTATCTAAAGCCTAGTAGGTGGACTCCAAATACCATAATCTCATTTATTATTTTACATGTGCATGGAGAATTGTCTCAATTACAACTCATTATAATAAAAGTTAATGAAGCATATACATGTATGCCTTCATCATACATTTCACTATTGAAAAGAATTGCTTATTCCTATGCTAGATACCAATTTGACTTGAAACCATGCTTTTTTTTTTCATCTAAATGATAGCCTCTTCCTTTGAAATATGAAAATCAAATAAATACATAGCTTACATTTCTAAATTTAGGGGAGTAGAAGATTTAGCAGCCTTTTTAAATTTAATTTTATTTTTTCAGTGTTCCAAGATTCATCATTTATGCATCACACCCAGTGCTCCATGCAATATATATCCTCCTTAATACCCACCACCAGGCTCACCCACCTTCTACTCCCCTCCCTTCCAAAACCCTCAGTTTGTTTCTTAGAGTCCACAGTCTCTCATGCTTCATCTCCCTCTCTGATTTATCCCAGTTCACATTTCCTTTCCTTCTCCTAATATCCTCCATGTTACTCTTTATGCTCCACAAGTAAGTGAAACCATGTGATACTTGACCTTCTCTGCGTGGCTTATTTCACTCAGCATAATTTCCTCCAGTCCCATCCATGTTGCTACAAAAGTTGGGTATTCATCCTTTCTGATGGAGGCATAATATTCCATTGCATATATGGACCATATCTTCTTTATCCATTTGTCTACTGAAGGGCATCTTAGCTCTTTCCACAGTTTGGTGATTGTGGCCATTGCTGCTATGAACATTAAGGTACATAGGGCCCTTCTTTTCACTACATCTGTATATTTGAGGTAAATTCCCAGTAGTGCAATTGCAGGGTCATAGGGTAGCTCTATTTTTAATTTTTTAAAGAATTTCCACACTGTTTTCCAAAGCGCCTGCACCAACTTACATTCCCACCAACAGTGCAAGAAGGCTCCCCTTCCTCCACATCCTTTCCAACACTTGTTTTCTGTCTTGTTAATTTTGGCCATTCTGACTGGTGTAAGGTGGTATCTCAATGTGGTTTTGATTTGAAGTTCCCTGATGGTTAATGATGATGAACATTTTTTTGTGTGTCTGTTAGCCACTCATATGTCTTCAGAAGTGTCTGTTCATATCTTCTGCCCATTTTTTGACGTGATTATTTTTCTGGGGGGTGTTGAATTTGAGGAGTTCTTTATAGATCTTGGATATCAGCCCTTTGTCTGTAGAGTCATTTGCAAATATCTTCTCCCACTGTGTGGGTTGCCTCTTTGTTTTGTTTGACTGTTTCCTTTGCTGTGCAGAAGCTTTTTTATTTTGATGAAGTCCCAAATGTTTATTTTCGCTTTTGTTTCCTATGACTTTGGAGACATATCCTGAAAGAAGCTGCTGTGGCCGATGTCAAAGAGGTTACTCCCTCTGTTCTCCTCTAGGATTTCGATAAATTCATGCCTCATGTTGAGGTTGTTCATCCATTTTGAGTTTATCTTTGTGTATGGCATAAGAGAATGGTCAAATTTCATTCTTCTATATATAGCTGTCTAGTTTTCCCAGCACCATTTATTGAAGACACTGTCTTTTTTCCGCTGGTTATTTTTTCCTACTTTATCAAAAGTTATTTGACCAGAGTTGAGGGTTCATATCTGGATTCTCTACTCTGTTCCTTTGGCCTATGTATCTGTTTTTGTGCCAGTACCATGCTGTCTTGGTGATCACTGCTTTGTAATAAAGCTTGAAATCAGGAAACATGATGCCCCCAGCTTTGTTTTTCTTTCTCAACATTTCCTTAGTGATTTGGGTCTTTCCTGGTTCCATACAAATTTTAGGATTGCTTGTTCCAGCATTTTGAAAAATTCTGGTGGAATTTTGATTGGGATGTCAATGAAAATATAGATTGCTCTGAGAAGTATAGACATTTTAACAATGTTTATTCTTCTGATCCATGAGCACAGAATTCTTTTCCATCATTTTGTGTCTCCTTCTATTTCTTTCATGAGTGTTCTATTAACTAGGTAATGGACTAACATCCTTCTCCCTCAAAGGTAGTTAATGAAGAGGGCTACCTCTCCATTTTTGCCTCCTTGGCCTGATCCTTTCTGCTGATCTCTGGGAAAGGCTCCCAGCAGGGCCTCCAGTCTGTCTCTGAAACAACCTGTGGTCTGTAGGCCTTTCTGTTTCTTGTCTACTTCTGAACAATGCTCTCCCCCCCAAGCCAGAAGCCAGCCTAGAACCCTCTGAGAGCACTCAGGTAACCTTACAGGGCTCTATAAGTGATCTTTTGTTTGAAATATCTTTCAAAGAGATTCTTCAGCATCCCCAATGGTTTGTCCCCAAAATACAATGATCAAATTGATGACAGTCTATGAGAGATGTAACATAACTCTGGGCAGAAATTCCCTGCTTCCTTCCCCATTCAAAGTGAGACCCCTAAGAGTATCTCCCAGGAACCACAGATAGGTATCTCCTAGGGATCACATACATAGTCTTCCAACAGCAACATCAGCATCATTTGAGACTATGTTAGAAATATAGAATCTGAATCAGTACCTGCATTTTAACAAGACTCCCAGATGATTTATATGCAATTAACACTGAGATGCTCTTTCTTTTGCATTTCTTCCTGCCTACTTGCTGCAGAAAGACAATATGTAATCAGATCTGAGGGCTGAACCATAATTTCCCCAAGCTAGGTCTGCAACCAGGATAAAATGATGAAAAGAGGTAAAGGCAGATGATCTTAGATCAAAATTTGTCCTACTAGTGATTAACTGAAATATAATTAAATTCTTAGTCTCACTAGGTTAATTTTTCAGATGAAAATAATATCTACCCTTTAGGGAACTAAAAATAAAAACATTCTCAGATCAGCTACATGTAACTTGGGATCATTCCTGGGATTTGCAAATTCCAGGAAGTTAGGATTATTATTCCATTTAGAATGTTATTCCACTGGCCTTCTACAAATAATCATGTTCAATTTTTGAGTTTAAGCATCTACTGGCATCTGGTGGCACATGATGCAATATGGCAACATCAAACCCCCCAAACATGGGAATTTAGTATACTCTAGAACTGATAAATGAATATAGGGCATAACACTAGCATAGTACTCATCATATGACCTCCAAAATAGAGACTAAGGAGAGAAATAGAAGAAATGTACTTATAAGTCCAATGTCGGCAGAAACCTGGTGCAGATTTGGACTTACTGATCTAAGCAAGACAATATATACCAGGTCATCATCAGTTTCCAGGTGTCAAGCTAAAGAAATATGTGCTCAATGTTTTACTCTGCATCATTTCAAATTAGATGTAAAATAATTGCTGAGAGTTCAGCTGAGACCCACTATTCAGTAAAAATAGACTTCAAGAAGATAAAAATCTTCTTCATAGCAAAGGAAATAATCAACAAAACTAAAAGGCAATCTTTGGAGTGAGAGAAGATACTAGCAAATGACGTATCTGATAGAGTATAAAAAATTTATTATTGAACTCAACACCCTCCCAAAATAATCCAGTTTAAAAAGGGGCAGAAAACATGAATAGACATTTTTCTAAAGAAGATATACAGATGGCAAAGGGACACATAAAAAGATGCTCAACATCACTCATCATCAGGAAAATGCAAATCAAAACTACAATGAGATAGTACCTCACACCAGTCAGAATGGCTAAAATTAACAACATTGGAAACAATGGATGTAGGCAAGGATGTGGAGGAAGGAGATCCCTCTTACGCTGTTGGTGGGCATGCAAACTGGTGCAGCTACTCTGGAAAACAGTATGGAGTTCCCCAAAAAGTTAGAAATAGAACTACCCTACAATCCAGCAATTGCACTACTGGGTACTTACCCAAAGGACAAAAAAATGTTAATTTGAAGGAATATCTGTGCCCTGATGTTTATAGCAGCATTATAAAACAGCCAAATTATGGAAGCAGTCCAAATGTCCATAAACTGATGAATGTATAAAGAAGAGATGGTATCATATATACACAGTGGAATATTACTTACCATGAAGAAATGAAATCTTGCCATTTACAATGATGTAGATGGAGCTAGAGAGTATTATGTTAAGCAAAATAAGTCAGTCAGAGAAAGACAAACACCATATGATTTCACTCATATGTGGAATTTAAGAAACCTAACAGATGAACATGGGGGGGGGAGAGGCAAACCAAGAAAAAGACTCTTAACTATAGAGAACACACAGAGAGTTGCTAGAAGGGAGCTGGGTTGGGGTGGGGATGGGTTAAAAGGGTGACAGGTATTAGGAAGGGCATTATGTTGTGATGAACACTGGGTATTGTATGTAAGTAATGAATCACTAAGTCTTACACCTGAAAGCAATATTACACTATATGTTAATTAACTGGAATTTAAATAAAAACTTGGAAGAACACAAACATTTCTAACATACTTTGTAACAAATGGGTTAGTTTACTCAACTTCCTTACCTAAATCATGCTTTCTGTCTTCCTATCTGCTTTGCTTACATGATCTGCCCTTTCTGCCTCCAAACTCCTGAAAACAAAAAATGAGGAGAAGAAAAAAAGAGGCACACTGATTTTTGCTTTCAATTAAAGGAGATATTCTATTTATTAGATATCCAATATTTATGGATGGCCATAGATAGTCCATTTCTATCATGGTCAATGTTCCTGATGTCTTATCATTGATGTCCACAAAGCCAGAAAACATTTTTTTAAAGTTTCATTTTGCCTGACATCTAGTTTTGGAAGTTGTAATGTGCTTTATTGTTAATTATAATGTGTAGACTCTGCCTAGGAGCAACTTCAAAAAATTCCATTTTGGAAATATCAGCACATAATTTTTAAGAATTAAAGCATCTTCTCACATTCTCTTATGTAAGATAGCCTCATATGCAGATATGCTTTTTACTAAAGTCAATGAGAATCTGAAAATCTCATTTGCAATGGGGGCATATGCAGGGGTTTAATAGGACTCACTATGTCACAATCATTCTAATCTGGATTTTTTTTTAAATATTTTATTTATTTTTTGACAGAGAGAGAAGTCACAAGTAGGCAGAGAGACAGGCAGAGAGAGAGAGGAGGAAGCAAGCTCCCTGCTGAGCAGAGAGCCTGATGTGGGCCTCCATCCCAGGACCCTAAGATCATGACCTGAGCCGAAGGCAGAGGCTTTAATCTACTGAGCCACCCAGGTGCCCTCTAATCTGGATTCTAATCTTTGGAGGGTTTTTTCCTACTTGTTAAAAGTAAAAAAAAAAATTTTTGAACCTTCCTTATTCATTCTCCCTTTTATTAACCAATTACTCTTAGATGATTAATAAAAGAGAGCTTTTTCCCCTAAGTACTTCTTAGAGAGACTCCTGAATGTCTGGTCTCAATAGGCTACTCTTGAAGGAGCCCACCTGGTGACTGGGTGAAGAAAATGGTTATAGGGGACTCACCCTATAGTGACAAAACCTTCCTCATGGCAATCCCTTCCCTATCCGTGGTACCGCCGAAGTGGCAGCCCGGGATTGGTCTATCTGACTTCCGCAGATGTGATCCGCTCGCTGGTGGCCGCTGCATATTTCTATGAGACTTCCGTCCTCATGTGCACTGCATGGACTGGTGACCTTTACAGTGATTGGGCCTTATCCTCTCCCCCTCCCTTTTCCCCACCTCCCCGCTCGCCCAATATATTCTGTGGCACCACCTTAATAAACGAGATCCTGCTTCGACAGACCTCCCGGCTCGGGTGTGTTTTTGGCCGCCGACACTCATCATCCTGCTCGACTCCACCTTTTTCCCCTGGCTGGACCAGGGGAGAAACCCCAAACCTCATAGCCCAGGAAGGAGCTACAAATGGTCATGTCCAACTCCAGCTGTGGTGCTGCTGTGTGAAAGGCAGGTAGGATGGTTCCACATTCTATGAATGCCTGTGATTTCTAGAAATGCTGGCCAGTTCCAAACTCTACTGACTAGAAGGGACCTTGAAGTTCGCTCTATGTCTCTTGTCATAATGAGAAGAACCAGGAAGGGTTTTTGTTTTTTTTCCTAGAAAAAGCTGAAATTCCAAGGAATATTAAAATTGAGGAAGTTTTCTAACTTCTTTTTGGCTCCTTCAATGGTCCATGTGCTCCAGCTCTGCATTCTTGAGTTCTTCAGAACAGAAAGGGAACCTTGATGTTAGTCTATGACTAATAAGATCATCCAGCCAATTCAAAGTGAAAAAGTTCTGTAACATTGGGAAAACTTTGGCTAAAATCTGAAGTTGGTTTTTTGGCAATGCTAAAGTCAACGTACATTAACAACACAAATTTTTCTGTAATGTTGGGACAAGCCACAGATTTTGACATCTAGCATTCACCTTCATATCCAAACTGTGGAGTTGGCAGAGTGTGGCATTTTACCGAAGGCAAAATGACAACTTGCTTGTGCATATACTGTATACACTTGACTTACAGCTTTTTCTTTTAAGTCCTTATTTTGTATCATCTCAAAATGTGAAATCTGGAAGCAACTTTTCTACTATTTGCTTTGTTTGTCCATAATCCAGTACTTACAAGACAAAGAATAACTTCTCTAGGATTGCATTTCATCCTATCCATTTTTGAGACAGAAATACTGAAATGACAAACATGTGTGTCACTCTCTAGCTGTATGTTGAAAAATTTTTCTTTTTCTGGAAAACATTTATTATTAAAAATGAAATCACTTAGGACTTCCAAGGAAGATGGCAGAATAGGAGGATCCTGGCTCACTTCATTCTGCAGATACAACTTGATAACACACATGTCAGTATAAATAAACCAGAAAGCAACCTGAAGACTAGCAGAACATACTCTCCAGAGCTAAATGTAGAGAAGAGGCAAGGAGGGTAAAAGGGTGGAAATGTGATCAGGAATGAAATTGATCCAATGGACTGTCCATGGGAGGGAGGGATGTTGTGGCTAAAGAACAGGGCCCAAGCCCTGCCCACAAGAAGCAAAGAGAGCCACTGACTGGACTAAAGCCAAAAGTGGCTCAGCCCACAACAATGGGACATATGCAACACACATAGGAGACACCCCTGAAGTACCAGTTTCTGGTGAACAGGGGAAATTGCACTGCAGGGCATTACAAGACCCAGTGCTTTCAAGAGGATGAGATGTAGCAGACTTTTCTAACACAGAGAAACAGACACAAAGAGTTAGACAAAATAAGACAGAGGAATATGTCCCAAATGAAAGAATAGGACAAAATCACAGCAAGAAATCTAAATGAAACAGATATAAGTAATATGTCTGATAGAGAATTTAAAGCAATGGACATAAAGATACTCAGTAGACATGAGAAAAGAGTGGAGCACAACAGTGAGATCCTTTAAAAAGAGATGGAAAACATAAAAAAGATCCAATCAGGGATGAAGAACTCAGTAATGAATTAAAAATACACTAGATGGAAAAGAATACTAGATTAGAGGAAGCACAATTATTGATCATTGACTTGGAGGACAGAGTAATGGAAAACAATAGAGCTGGAGAGGAGAGAGAAAAATCAATAATAAAAGTGAAAATAGATTAAGAGAACTCAGTGACACCATGAGGCATGATAACATTTGATTATAGGTATTCCAAAAGAGAGGGTAGAAAATTTATTTGAAGAAATAATAGCTGAAAACTTCCCAAATCTGGGGAAAGAAGCAGAAATCTAAATCAAGGAGGCATAGAAAGGCCCCAACAAATCAAATCAAAGAGGTCCAAGCCAGGACATACAGTAATTAAAATGGAAAAAAGTAGTGATAATGACAGAATGTTAAAAGTAGCAAGAGATCAATTTTGCTTTTGTTTTCCTTGCCTTAGGAGACATATCTAGTAAGAAGATGTTATGGCCGGGGGAGGAGCAAGATGACAGAGGAGTAGGAGACCTAGATATCATCAGGTCCCAGGAGTTCATCTAGATGGTTATCAAACCAGTCAGAACACCTACAAACTCAACAGGAGATCAAAGACAAGAAAAGCAGCAATTCTAGGAACATAAAAGTGACAATTTTCTGTAAGATAGAATGAGCAGAGAAGTGAATCCAAGGTGACATTTGGGGAGACAGACCATGAAGGGAGGGGCTGGCTCCCAGCCAGCAGTAGAGCAACTGAACACAAAATTGGAAGCTTTAGACATCTGGACCACTGAGGGATGTCACCTCAGAGGCTAACCAGGGGTGGAACCCTCACTGGAACAGTGTGGTCTCAGGTCCTGCAGAGTCACAGAAAGATCCAGGGTGCCTAATTGTGGCAGAGCTCCCAGGTATCAAAGCAGGAAAGAAAGCTGCAGAGACAGAGCTGAGGAGGGGGCTCACAACTCGGGGTTACCTTAAACCATGATCCAAGGCACAGTTGGACCACTTCTCTTCAGCAGGAAACCCACAAGTGGAAGATTCAGGGATACCCCATCCTTCCTCCACCAGGAGGAGGAGTGCAGGAGCACACTGCAAGAATTGGCAGGGTTTGGAGACTCCAAATGGGGCCAGGCGCCAGAGATACAAATGCTCAGTCACAGGCAGGCTGAGCACAGATGCGGCCTGATATCAGGGATACAGACATGATTGACTGCCTTTCTCTGAGGGTGCACTGAGACATGGGGCCCTGAGCTCTCGGCTACTCTGGGCTGGAGACAGGAAGGCCGACATATTTATTCCCATCCTCCAAAGCTGTATTACAGATACAAAAGCTACCAAGAGCCAAACTGAGCAGATTACTTAGCCTGGCCCCTGGCAAGGGTGGTGCAATTCCACCTTGAGCAAAAACATTTGAGAATCAATACAATATTCCCCCTCCCCCAGAACATGAGTGAGAACATCCAGCCAACCAATTTCACCAATGAGAACTGCAGAACTCCAGAGCTAAGGGAATGCACAACGTAGAATTCATGGTTTTTGCATGATCCTTTAGTCTTTCAAAGTTAATTTTTTTATTTAATTTTTTATTCTATTTTTTATTTTTTTAATTCTTTAAAGTGATTTTCTTTCTTTTTTTTGCTTTAAATTTATTTTATTTTTTTCAGTGTTCCAAGATTCATTGTTTATGCTCCACACCCAGTGCTCATTTTTCTCTTTCCCATTTTAATGTTTTTAACTATTTTATCTTATCAATACCTATTTTTTTTTAAAAATCTGTTTTAATTTTCATTGTTAGAGTCATATTCTATCCCTTCATTGTATTTAAGCTTGTTTTTTGTAAACATGTAAGTTTGTCATTCTTTAAAATTTTGGGATACAGTTTCTTCTAATAGCTCAACATATACCCTAAATCTAGCTCATGGCTTTGTTCTAGTCTCTGGCCTCATTACATTATTTCCTCCTTTTTTAAATTCTTTTTTATTTTTTGAAACAACTTCTTATCAATTCCTTTTTTAGAATCTTTCTTTGATTTTCATCTTTACAGTCATATTTCATCCCTTTATTGTGTATACCCTTATTTTTGTACATAATATAAATTTTTCTTGCTTTAAAATTTTGGTCTTCTAACAGACCAAAATACACCCCAAATCAAGTGTATGGCACTGTTCTATTCACAAGTTTAATCATATATATATATATATATATATATATATATATATATGATTAAATCATATCATATATATTCATATCATAATCATATCATATATATTCATATATATATATAGAGAGAGAGCCAGATAGATATAGCCAGATAGATATAGATACATATATATGTATATAGATTTTTTTCTTTTCTACTGTCCCTTTTGATTTGAATAGTGTATATTTTTCTGGGATCACTGCTTTCCTTTTAGTGTTTTGTCCTCTCATTCATCTATTCTTTTTCTTTTTTTTTACTTTCCTTTTTTTTTACTTTAAATTTATTTTATTTTTTCAGTGTTCCAAGATTCATTGCCCATGCCCCACACCCAGTGCTCCATGCAATAGGTGCCCTCAGTACCCACCACCAGGCTCTCCCATCCCCCACCCCCTTCCTCCAAGTCCCTCAGTTTGCTTCTGTGACCAAAGGCTCTCATGTTAATTTCTCTCCCTGAATTACCCTACTTCCCATTTCCTTTCATTCCCCTACTGTCCTCTATATTACCCCATATGCACCACAAGTAAGTGAAACCATGTGATACTTTACTTTTTCTACTTGGCTTATTTCACTCAGCATAATGTCTTCCAATCCAGTCCACGTTGCTACAAAAGCTGGATATTCCATCCTTTCTATGGAGGCATAGTACTCCATTGTATATATTTACCACGTCTTCTTTATCCATTCATCTGTTGAAGGGCACCTTGGCTCTTTCCACAATTTGGCAATTGTGGCCATTGCTGCAATGAACATTGGGGTACATATGGCCCTTCTTTCACTACATCTGTATCTTTGGGGTAAATACCCAGTAGTGCAATTGCAGGGTCATAGGGTAGCTATATTTTTTAATTTTCTAAGGAATCTCCACACTGTTTTCCAAAGTGGCTGCACCAACTTGCATTCCCACCAACAGTATAAGAGGGTTCCCCTTTCTCCACAGCCTCCCCAACACTTGTTGTTTCCTGTCTTGTTAATTTTGGCCATTCTGACTGGTGTAAGGTGGTATCTCAGTGTGGTTTTGATTTGAATTTTCCTGATAGCTAGTGATGCTGAACATTTTTTCATGTGTCTGTTAGCCATTTGTATATCTTCTATGGAGAAGTGCCTCTGTAAGGGTCGACCACCCAAGAGGGCAGTCAGCTGGGAGCCTTGGAACGCCACACCTGTCAAGGAAGACTCTGAGAGACCAGTTCCATGCAAAAGCAAAGGGGTTTATTCGAGCATGCTCAGACTCACAGCCTGACCCCAAACCAGTCAGCGGCTGAGAGCCCCAAGTCTTTCAGGGGGTTGCCTTATATAGAACTACATTGTCCGTTACAGCAGAGCCCACACATCATCAATCATCGCAAGCTGCATTTGTACATTTTTCAGGAAGAAAGCTTTTGACAGGTGGCTAAGGGTGGTAGTTTCGGTTGGAAGCTTTGGACAGGTTGCCAAGGGTGGCGGTTTTGGTTGGGTCCCTACCATTAGACAATGGAGTTTGTGGCCTGGTTTTAACGTCCAGGAGAGTGGAGGCCCTACAGCAGCCCTTCATTCCCCCCTTTTCTTTTGTGGGTCTTCTAATCCTAGAGACCTTTATTTTGGTAATATTTCATATTGCTGTCTAATGATGAGCAGTTTAACCTCGCCCATTCTGTCCCTGATGAATGCAATTAGTCTGTTTGGAACACAGGGTCTGATTGTTAGGAGCAGGAGTAAGATGATGAGGGGCCCTGCCAGTGCTGAAAGTAATGTGGTGAGCCAAGGGGACTGGGACCACCATTTTTCAAACCAACTGGCCCCGGCGGCCTTTTCCCATTTTCGTTCCTCCAGCCGCTTACGAAGCTTGGCCATGGAGTCATGCACTACTCCGGTATGGTCAGCATAGAAGCAACATTCTTCTTTTAGGGCCGCACATAATCCCCCATCCCTGATGAACACCAAGTCAAGGCCTCTCCGATTTTGAAGCACAACCTCTGACAGGGAGGTGAGGGAGGTCTCTAATGCAGAGATGGAAGCCTCTAGTCCTTTTAAATCCTCCGCTATTGCATCCTTTAGCTGTTCCATGTGTTGATATCCCTGTACATAGGCGGCACCCCCGAATCCTGCTCCAGCTATACCTGCTGCTGCTCCTAATCCCATGAGGGTGGCCAAGGTCAGGGAGACTGACTCTCTTTTATATCGGTGGGTCAGGCCCTCTGTGTGCTCTTCAAAAGAGGGGGAATCATAGTATATAATTCGGGATATAGATGCACTAGAACACAGAAGCCAGTTTGATTAAGCAGTGTTGGTGAGACACAAGGGGTCAGACCGGTACTGCAAGCCCAAGTACTTGCCTGTATCAGTAGTAATTTTTTCTGTGTGGGCACAGAGCTGGCTTTTTTCAGGGGGTGGTGTACCGAGACATAGTCCCTGTCCTGATACCTCAGACAAAGTTAGTTTGCTGGCTCCCTGCCTTCCCCAGGAACATGAGTCAGTGACGCTGTAAGTACCATTGTAAGCTGTCCCTTCATAGTAAGGAGGTGCCTCAGAAAGGCAGAGCCAACAGGATTGGGTGAGGTCGCTTTTGGTGGCGTTGAGGGCAGAATAGGCTCCCTCAATTAGGTTGTACAAGGAGGGCGTCGGGTGCTCCTCCAGAATGCGGGCCCTTGAGGTTGCTGCCATGAGAGGGACGGTAACGGGCTTGGAGCGGGAGCTTTGTACGCGCGGGTTGAGGCCATATTCTAACGGGGCTTGGGGCACCTGGGGACGGGGACGGAGAGCAGGGTTTGGTCCTATTATCGTCGGGTGGGTTAAGGGCTTTTGATGGAGGGTAATTTTAAACCATAGCCCATTATCATATCCATACATGTAGAGGTGTAACCCCCATGTTTGACCCTTCTGCCATAGGGGCAAGTTTTGAGTTTGTTGCCCTGGGGATGTGAAAGTAATGGATAAAGGATTACAGAGGATGTGTGCCCTATTGCTAAAGACCTGTTTTGGACCCTTTTTAACCCGAATCCAGTCATGAATGGATGATGGGCCCCAGTAGGCGTCCTTGGTAGTTTCACATCCCCATGTGGCGCAGTATAGGGATTCGGGCCCTCCACATTTAGAGACTTGCTGTTTGTCTCTTCTATTTTTAGGGCAGACATAGAATTCTAACTGCTGTAGGTTGGCTCGAGATTGTGGACTCCCGCAACCATAACTGTTGGACCTCCAGGGTCCTGTAAATCCATAGGGTATCTGCCAGGGCAAGTTGTCAGGGTCAGACTGATCTTGGGAGGTCCCATGTGTCCATTCCCATAAGGAGTTGACATAGATCGGGTGTTAGGGTGGGCCACCAGGTTCCGGGAGTATGGTTGGGGACAACAGTGGGGAAAACGCCCACTGTTTTCCAGACCACCTGTCCTGTAGGGTTGGATATTTCCCAAGCCAGAGATTGAGGGGTGTGTGGGTTGGTTGTTAAATTGGCCTCGGGGTTACAGAGTAGGAGGATTAGTAGGGGAGACAGTACCAGTTCGGCGGACACGAAGCTTAAGGGGGTTATCAGTCTTTTCCAGTTTCCAGTCGGCTCCCGGCTGGGGAGCTGGCTTAAGATGGGAGGCATGGATCCAGGCGGCGATGCCGTCGACCTTCATGGCAGTAGGAGTAGTTAGGTTAACCAGGTAGGGTCCTTTCCATCGTGGCTCCAGGGTCCGAGCTTGATGTTTACAGACGTATACTGAATCCCCAACCTGATATCGGTGAGGCACCGGCAAGTCGCAGTCACCAGGCTGGTAGGCAGCAGTAAGTTGTTTCCAGATCAGGCGTTGAGTTGTTTCAGTGGCTTTCAGCCTGGCAGCAAGAGGGGTGGATATAGAGGTTAGAGTGCTGGAGAAACATAGGTTTCTCACTGGAGGAGGGGCACCATACAGGATTTCGAAAGGTGTCAGGTTTAACACGGTGGGTGAGGGAGTATTCCGGGCTCGGAATAGGGCATAAGGCAGGAACGTGGTCCAATCTTTCCAGCCAGTTTTAAGCGTCAATTTAGTTAAGGTCTCCTTGATAGTCCTATTCATTCTTTCTACCTACCCTGAACTCTGGGGTCGGTAGGCACAATGTAGTTTCCAATCAGTACCCAGAATTTTAGTTATTCCCTGACTTATCTGGGCCACAAAGGCCGGCCCATTGTCTGACCCTATGGTATATGGAAGTCCAAACCTGGGAAAGATTTCTTCCATAATCTTTTTGACGACTGTCTGTGCCGTCTCCCTTTTTGTTGGGAAAGCCTCAGTCCATCCAGAGAAGGTGTCCACCATCACTAGTAGGTATCGCAGCCCATATCCGGCGGGGGTCACCTCTGTGAAATCAATTTCCCAGTGTTGCCCCGTTGGGTTCCTCTCAATCTTTTCCCTTTAGCGGCTGCCTTACCGGCTGGGTAGGCGTTTACCTCCTGACATGCCCGGCAGTTTGTCATGATGTCCTGAGCTAGCTTTATCCCTGTTGAGGGGCCAGGGTCAAAAGGCTGTTTCCTCAGGAGTTCGAGCATTTTCCTGGGCCCCAGATGGGTGAGTCTATGGAGAGTGTAGGTAGGACTGGGCTTGTTGTTCTTTGGTGCCCTTCTGTCCATTGTTTCCCAGCCCTGGATCTGTCTCGGCCACCCGGATTGGTATGGTCTGGGTGATGGCCGCTCTGCGAGCCTGCTCGTCCGCTCTCCGATTTCCTATGGCCACAGGATCGGAGCCCTTTTGGTGCCCTGGGCAGTGGACTATAGCTAACTCTGCGGGGAGGAGGACGGCGGCTAGCAGCCTTAGAATTTTAGGCTTGTTTTTAATTTCTTTTCCTGCCGAGGTGAGTAGCCCTCGCTGTTGATATATGGCCCCGTGTACGTGGGCCGTGGCAAACGCGTACCAGCTATCAGTGTAGATAGTCGCTTTTTTACCTTCAGCCAGTTCCAGTGCCTTAGTCAGGGCGATGAGCTCCGCCTTTTGAGCCGATGTCCCTTCCGGGCAATCCCGACGCCCAGATTGTTGTTTTTCCACTCACCACGGCTGCTCCGGCTCTCCTTTTGCCGTCCTGGAGGAAGCTGCTTTCATCCGTGAACCAGGTTACATCAGAATTCACGAGGGGTCGGTCTTTCAGTTCCCGCCGTATGCCTGTTTCCTCTGCAAGGATCTCTTGGCAGGTGTGTAGGACGGGTCCCCCTGTTTCGTCTAGCTGTAGTGTGGCTGGGTTTAGGGCAGCGGGAGGGCCAAAAGCGACTCGTCTTTATCTAGCAGGATGCTTTGATAGTGGGTGATGCGGGCGTTAGTGAGCCATCTATCGGCCTGCTGGCGAATTACACTCTCCAGTGCATGAGGGGCGATTATGGTTAGTTTTTGCCCCAAAGTAAGCTCGTCCGCATCTTTAACCAGGAGGGCCGCCGCCACGACTGCCTTCAGGCACGGGGCCATCCACTGGCTACTGAGTCTAGCTTTTTGGACAGATAGGCCACGGGCCGTTTCCATGGTCCCAGAGTCTGGGTTAGTACTCCTTTTGCCACCCCCTTCCTTTAAGGGCTTTTCTACATCAGGGAGGGCCAAGGCTGGTGCTGAGAGAAGGGCCCTTTTAATGTCATCAAAGGCCTGCTGCTGTTCGGGACCCCATTCATAAGGGGTTTTGTTTTTAGTGAGAGGATATAGTGGGGCAGCTAGGGAGGCAAACCCAGGTATCCAAAGTCTGCAAAAGCCGGCAGTCCCCAAAAACTCTCGAGCCTGGCGGCGGGAGGATGGGACCACAGTCTTTTTCCGAGCTTCTGTAAGCCATCTACGTCCATCCCTGATAGTATAACCCAGGAAGGTGACTTCTTGGCTACAGAGCTGAGCTTTTCGGGCTGACGCCCGATATCCCAGCCTGTCCAACTCAGCAAGCAGTGCTTGTGTTCCATACTCACAAGTCTTCTTGGAATCTACGGCCAGCAACAGGTCGTCCACATACTGTAACAGAGTTATATTAGGGTTCTCCTGGCGGAACACCCCGAGGTCCTTATGGAGGGCCTCATCAAAGATGGTGGGGGAGTTTTTGAACCCTTGCGGCAGGCGAGTCCAGGTGAGTTGGCCAGAAAGCCCTATCTCCAGATCGGTCCATTCAAAAGCAAACAGAGGTTGGCTGGTGGGGTGTAATGGCAGGCAAAAGAAAGCGTCTTTTAAGTCCAGTACCATATACCAGGTTCGGTTCTGACCCAAGCAGCTGAGCAGATTGTACGGGTTAGGCACTGTGCGGTGGATGTCCTGCACCCTGCAGTTCACCTCCCGGAGATCCTGCACGCGGCGGTAGTCTCCCGTCCCAGGTTTTTTTACCGGGAGCAGGGGCGTATTCCAGGCCGACTGGCAGGACACCAATACTCCCTGCTGAAACAACTTTTTTATGTGGGGCCGGATCCCCTCTTTAGCTTCCTTTCTCATTGGGTACTGCCTAACCCATATTGGGGTGGCCGAGGCTTTTAGGGTGACTACCACGGGGGGCTGGTGTGATGCTAGTCCACGTCCAGCCGTTTCGGCCCAGGCCTGAGGGAACTGGGCCAGCCAGGCATTAACATCGCCCGTCAGGGGTGCGCTTGTGGCCGGCGATTGGTACAGTCGGTACTCCTCTTCTGGTGCTAGGGTTAGGGTTGTGGTTATTGGGGTATTTTCAGGGTCTTGGGGAGGGCCGACAAGAGGGTTTTGAAAGGAAACTTTGGGTCCTGTCGGTTCAAATGTAATGCTGGCCTGCAACTTGGTTAGCAGGTCTCTTCCTAGCAGGGGGGCCGGGCAGTTGGGGATGACCAGGAAGGAGTGCTGGATTTCTCCCTTTCCTAAGTTCATGGTTCGTTTGGTGGTCCATGGCCTATAACTGCTCCCATTTGCCCCGTGTACAAGGGATTGTTTAGAAGATAACTT
This sequence comes from Spilogale gracilis, assembly GCA_004023965.1. Taxonomy (NCBI): domain Eukaryota; kingdom Metazoa; phylum Chordata; class Mammalia; order Carnivora; family Mephitidae; genus Spilogale; species Spilogale gracilis. The sequence continues at coordinate 5,624 of PITA01014530.1, read as the reverse complement.
TCCCAAGGGAGCCTGCAAGACTGAAAATGCGGCCCTTGTATCCCCTTCGAAGTCTATGGGGGTCCCCTCCACTTTGAAGTTTACCCTGAGCTCGCGGACGGGGCTCGAGCTCTGACCCCCCCTAGTCCTCAAGTGCCAACAGGTCGACAGACTTATTTTTTTCCTTTTTTCTTTTGTTGGGGCACTGCCGTGCCCAATGTCCTCTTTCCTTACAGTATGAACATTGATCTGAGGCCAGCTGTTGTGACCGGGGGCCATTCTCCTGTCCCTGATAAGGTTTTTTAGGTCCCCCAGGTGCAGGGTTTGACTTCACCTCAGCCGCCAGTATTTTGGCCATGGCTTTATTTCTTTTTTGTTCTCGCTTTTCTTCTCTTTGCTCTTTTTCCTGCTCCCTCTCCTGTCTTTCCCTTTCTTTTCTTTCCTCTCTTTCTTCTGGGGTTTCTCTCTTGTGAAACACCTTATCTGCTTCCTTTACTAGGTCTCGCAGAGTCAGGTCTTGAATACCATCCAGGCGCTGCAGTTTTCTATGGATGTCAGCTGCAGACTTTCCTATGAAGGCCATAGCTATGGACCCTTTATGTTCCTCAGATTCAGGATCGAATGGGGTGTACCTGTGATAAGCCTCCACAAGTCTCTCTAAGAACCTAGTAGGAGATTCATCAGGACCCTGACTTATTTTCCTTACCTTGGCCAAATTGGTTGGGCGCCTGGAGGCCGCCTGGAAACCCACTAGTAGAATCTGGCGATAGATGGACAGATGCTCCCTACCTTGTAAGGTGTTAGGATCCCAATTGAGATGGCGCAAATGGGAATCAGTCGTCAATGAGATTGGGAACGGCCGTAGGTCGCCCATCAGCTCCGGGAACATTTTTTCGGGCCTCTAGGAGGATTCGGTCCCATTCCTCAGTAGTGAAGAGGACATTCAGAAGTTGCTGACGATCATCCCAAGTGGGCTGGTGAGAGTTACAGATGGACTTGACAAGTCCCGCCAACCTAGAAGGGTCCTCAGAAAAAGTGGGGTTATTGTTTTTCCAGTTATAGAGATCAGAGGTGGAGAAAGGCCAATACTGCAGGGCTGGCATTTGCCCCCCGTCACCATCATCAATCATGGGCTCATAGGGCCTGAGCGGGAGGGCCACTGTCTCCTTGGGGGGGTCTCCCATGTCTTCTGGGACATGGCGGTGGCGGGTACGGACCCCCTGCGGAGGTCCTTCTTCTTCTCTAGGTTTTGTTCCCTCCCGGGGTTCCTCCTCAGTGGTAGGCAGAAGCAGATAAGGTCCGGGAAGGGGACCTAATGGAGGGGTCGGGGGCCGAGGGGGTTCTATTCTTCTTGTCCCTTGGGGATATGGTGGAGGTTGATCCAGGAGGATGAGATCCTCCTGGGATTCGGGTAGGATCGGCATGGAGGGGCATGAAGGGGCTGAGGTAGAAGTCTTCATCTTTTCCTCCACCCAGAGGGCTTTTGCCTCTATTTCCTGTTTCTGTGAGGGAAGAAAAGGTTTTACCCAAGGGAGGGGGTTCTCACATAGATCCCTCCATACAAGAATGTAGGATTGTTGGTCTGGGTGTCCCTGGGGGCCGGGACGGAAGATGACATTTTGAACTGCCCGGACCAACTCCAGATCGAAAGTTCCTTCCGCGGGCCAACCGACATTGAAGGTCGGCCATTCAGCGGAACAGAAGGTCTGCCATCTACCTTTTGCAACCAAAAAAGAGAGATTATGCCCGTGACGATGGACCTCTGACCAATGGTTGAGGGTGAGGGAGAGAGGAGAAGAGACAGTCTGCCCCATGGCCAGTGGGGAGAAGTAGGGAAGACAAATGAAGGAAAAGAGAGAAAGAAGACCAGACAAGAACACAGATAACGGTGAGACAAACAATAACAGGCTGACTTAAGTCTTATTTAGAAGGAGGTGACCAGACAAAAGGGTGGGGCACTCTCAGATGCTGTCCTGCTTGCGTTCCTCACGGGAACTTTGGGGCGTCTTAGCTGAGGTCTGTCCGTATAAACCCCGGACCAGGTTACCCCCTGTGGGGGTAAATGACCGTTATGCCGTATGACGCCCTGCGAGACTCAGGGTGCAGCCCACTCAGACTCTGTAGCCGAAGCGGTTGAGCCGTACAGACACATTCACATAGTCAGGCACTCTTTCCAATCAGACAGGTTGGACACCTCTTCTGGGTGCCCCAGACTAATGGGGGGTTGATCAGGCCCCCTTTAACCGAACCAGACTGACTTAAGTCTTATCCAGAAGGAGGTTTCCAGGTGTCCCTGGAGCTCTACCACCACCGGGGCATCCCCCGGGGCTGTGACCTGTGGTTCTGGAGCACGTCTGTTCCCCACGGTCGGGAGGGACGGTGGTTCGGCTCATGCCTGGGCCATTTCCTCGATCCGACAGTCACACCGAAACCAGATTCCCTGAAGCCAGCAACCAACTAGCGATCGCACTGAGAAGGCGCCTACTTACCCAGAAAGGTCTTGTCAGCGAGATCCTGATCAGGTGGGCAGGGGTCCTTAGCTCCTGATCTCGGTGGAACCTCTAAATGTAAGGGTCGACCACCCAAGAGGGCAGTCAGCTGGGAGCCTTGGAACGCCACACCTGTCAAGGAAGACTCTGAGAGACCAGTTCCATGCAAAAGCAAAGGGGTTTATTCGAGCATGCTCGGACTCACAGCCTGACCCCAAACCAGTCAGCGGCTGAGAGCCCCGAGTCTTTCAGGGGGTGGCCTTATATAGAACTACATTGTCCGTTACAGCAGAGCCCGCACATCATCAATCATCACAAGCTGCGTTTGTACATTTTTCAGGAAGAAAGCTTTTGACAGGTGGCTAAGGATGGTAGTTTCGGTTGGAAGCCTTGGACAGGTTGCCAAGGGTGGCGGTTTTGGTTGGGTCCCTACCGTTAGACAATGGAGTTTGTGGCCTGGTTTTAACGTCTGGGAGAGTGGGGGCCCTACAGCAGCCCTTCACCTCTTCATGTCTCCTGCCCATTTTTTGATGTGGTCATCTTCTTTTTGGATGTTGAGTTTGAGAAGTTCTTTGTAGATCTTGGATATCAGCCCTTTGTCTGTAGCGTCATTTGCAAATATCCTCTCCCATTCTGTGGGTTGTCTCTTTGTTTTGTTGACTGTTTCCTTTGCTGTACAGAAGCTTTTTCATTTTGATGAAGTCCCAAAAGTTCATTTTTGCTTTTGTCTCCTTTGCCTTTGGAGACGTGTCTTGAAAGAAGTTGCTGTGGCCGATGTCAAAGAGGTTACTGCCTATGTTCTTTTCCAGGATTTTGATGGATTCCTGACTCACGTTGAGGTCTTTCATCCATTTCAAGTTTGCCTTTGTGTGTGATGTAAGAGAATGGTCTAGTTTCATTCTTCTATATGTAGCTGTTCAATTTTCCCAGCACCATTTGTTGAAGAGATTGTCTTTTTTCCACTGGATATTTTTTCCTGCTTTGTCAAAGATGATTTGCCCATAGATTTGTGGGTCCATATCTGGACTCTTTACTTTGTTCCATTGGTCTATTTGTCTGTTTTTGTGCCAGTACCATGCTGTCTTGGTAATCACAGCTGTGATTATTATTCATCTATTCTTATCTGGATAAAATGACAAGGCAGAAAAACTCACCTCAAAAAAAAAAAAAAAAGAATAAGAGGCAGTACCAATGGCTAGGACCTCAATCAGTAGGGACATCAGTAATATGTCACAACTAGAGTTCAAAATGATGATAATCAAGGTGCTAACTGGGCTTGAAAAAAAGCATGGAAGATACTAGAGAATCCCTTTCTGGAGAAATAAAATCCTTCTCTAAAGAAATAAAAGAATTAAAATCTAACCAAGTTGTGATCAAAAGAGCTATTAATGAGGTACAATAAAAAATGGAGGCTCTAATAGCTACGATTAATGGGACAGAAGAAAGAATTAGTGCTATTAGAAGACCAAATGATAGAAAAGAGAAAAAGAGAGATAAACAGGGGTGCCTGGGTGGCTCAGTTGGTTAGGCGACTGCCTTCAGCTCAGGTCATGATCCCGGAGACCCGGGATCGAGCCCCACATCGGGCTCCCTGCTCAGCGGGAAACCTGCTTCTCCCTCTCTCACTCCCCCTGCTTGTGTTCCCTCTCTAGCTGTGTTTCTCTCTGTCAAATAAATAAATAAAATCTTTTAAAAAAGAGAGAGAGAGAGAGAGACAAACAACTACTGGAACATGAGGGGAGAATTTGAGAGATAAGTGATACCATAAGATGAAACAATATTAGAATAATTGGGATCCCAGGAGAAGAAGAAAGAGAGAGGGGCAGAAGGTATATAGGAGCAAATTACAGAAGAGAATTACCCTAATTTGGCAAAGAGAACAAGCATCAAAATCCAGGAAGCACAGAGAACCCCCCTCAAAATCAATAAAAATAGGTCCAGACTCTGTCATCTAATAGTAAAACTTGCAAGTCTTGGTGACAAATAGAAAATTCTGAGAGCAGCTTGGGACAAGAAGTCTGTAACATACATTGGCAGAAATAGTAGATTGGTTGTAGACCTATCCACAGAGACTTGGCAGGCCAGAAAGGACAGCCGTGATATATTCAGAGCACTAAACAAGAAAAATATGCAGCTAAGCATACTATATCCAGCTTGTCTATAAACAGAAGGAGAGATTAAAAAAACTTCCAGGACAAAAACTAAAAGAATTTGCAGACACCAAACCAGCCCTACATGAAATACAGAAAGGGGTCCTCTAAGCAAAGAGAGAGCCTAAAAGTAACAGACCAGAATGGAATGGAGACAATTTACAATAACAGTCACCTTACAGGCAATACAATGGCACTAAATTTATATCTTTCAATAGCTACCTTGAATGTAAATGGGCTACCTGCCCCAATAAAAAGACAGACAGTATCAGAATGGATTAAAAAAAAAAAAAACAAGACCCATCAACATGCTCTAAGAAACTCATTTTAGATCCAAAGACACCTCCAGATTTTTTAAAAGATTTTATTTATTTATTTATTTATTTATTTATTTATTTATTTATTTATTTGACAGAGAGAAACACAGCGAGAGAGGGAACACAAGCGAGAGAGGGGAGTGAGAGAGGGAGAAGCAGGCTTCCCGCCAAGTGGGGTGCCCAATGAGGGGCTCCATCCCGGGTCTCCGGGATCATGACCTGAGCCAAAGGCAGTAGCTTAACCAACTGAGCCACCCAGGCACCCCGACACCTCCAGATTTAAAGTGAGGGCGTGAAAAATCATTTACCATGCTAATGGACATCAAAAGAAAGCTGGGGTGGCAATCCTCAGATTTAAAAAATTAGATTTTAAGTAAAAGACTATAATGAGAGATTAGGAAGAATACTATATCATACTTAAAGGATCTGTCCAACAGGAAGATATAACAATTTTAAATATCTATGCCTCTAACATGGGAGCAGTCAATTATATAAACCAATTAATAACAAAATCAAAGAAACACATTGACAATTTACAGTGATAGTAGGAGACTTTAACACTCCCTCACTGAAATGTGCAGATCATCTAAGCAAAAGATCAACAAGGAAATAAAGGCCCTAAATGACACAATGGACCAGATGGATATCACAGATATATTCAGAACATTCCATCGCAAAGCAACAGAACA
>PITA01014529.1:0-53301 GCA_004023965.1 Spilogale gracilis | reverse complement strand
ATCTAGGGAGGGAAACGAAACAACAGAGATTTTGAACACAGAAACAAACTGAGGGACTTGGAGGGAGGGGGGTGGAGGGATGGGAGAGCCTGGTGGTGGGTACTGGGGACACCTAAAGTGTGGAGCACTGGGTGTGGGGAATGGGGAATGAATCTTGAAACACTGGAAAAAAAAATTTTAGTAACAATAAAAAAAATAATAATAATAAAAAAATAAAAAAATATATCCAATTAAAACAAATTATTAATTATTTTAAAAAATCACAATTGCGTTGAAGGCTTCATGAAGATCACCAAATTGCTTTGCATAGACTACCGGTGCTTAACAATCCCTTTTTACCACATTTTGGCTAGCCCTAGCTGTGATGTGATAGATAAAACATTAAATTTTAGTTTTGGTTTAATTAGCATGATTACTATTACTAATGACATTGACCATTTATTCCTGTTTATTATCCATTTGCTCTGTTCTCTGAATTGTAGGTTTATGTTTTTGCCCACTTTACTGAGTAGGTAGAGGTTTTATTATCAGTTATATTAACTCATTATATATTAATATTTTCCCACTGTTTTATTTTTAATCTGAAATATTTGCTTGATAGAAAAGGGCCATAGACCTCAAGCAAAGCTAAGGTATTTTTTTGTTCATAAATATATCCCATCAAAATATCAATAATACATAATTTCCTTGTTTGTGTTTAAATTTTTATGGTGTTCTTGACACAGAGTTTGTAATTTTAAATATTAAAATCAATCTCTTCCCTTCCTATTTAATCTATTGCTTATAAACTTAGATAGTCCTTCCCCATCTGGGATAAGGTAAATATTTACCTAAAGTTTCTTCTAGTGTCGTGAAGCAGTTTCATTTTTCTCATTTCGCTGCCTAATTCATCTAGAATTTACTCTTTTGTATGGCAAGAATGTAATTGAATCTTTCTCAAACACATATTTTCTAGTGCCAAATATGAAATAATTCATCTATTTAATATTAATTTCCTATAAATTAACATCTATTTATGAAGCATCTATTTATGAAAACATTGCTTTTTAGTCATTTGCCTATTATTGGTTTATTATTTTGAAGTCCCATGGGTCTGGTCATTCCCCTCTCACCTTTAAGTCTTATTCTTTGACCTGTTTTTATCTATTCTAAGCTGTTCTTTCCTGCAGATAAACTCTAGAATTATTTGGTCAAGTTCTCAAAAACTCCATTACATACAAATTCATGAGCTTAATGCATTCCCAATATTTCTTTCCCCTTTCTTCCTGCCAGTGGAGCTCCCCGTTCTTTCAAGGGAAGGATGAGCATAGCCTCTGACAATTTATTTATTTCCATGGTAATTACACTAAACAAGTTTCAACCAAAAAGGCAGTGATGGCTTAAAAATATGTCCACAAATGTTTTGGTACTCCACCTTTGGAAGAGACAATGTTAGTCTTAAAAGTCTAGTTTAGAAAATGTGACCTCTGCCTTGTTTTCGGGAAAGCCAGCTGCCATGTTGAGAGGAAACAACATGGAGACTATGGAGATACCCAAGTGGTAGATAACTGAGACTTCTAACCAACTGCCATCCGGGCAGTGAATCATCTCAGAAGTGGATCCTCAAGCCCACGTATGCCTTCATATGACTGCAACCCCTACCAACATCCTAACTAGAACTTCATGAGAGACCCTGAGCCAGAACCATCTCGCTAAGCCTCCAGGGTGTTTCTGATCCTTAGAAAGTGTAAAATAATGATTATTTGGTTTTTTTCATCTGATTTATCTCCTGCAGTAGTCTCATTGTTGTTGGCTTTGTTGTTTTGCCACTGTTTTGGAGGTCATTTGTTCCACAGCAATAGATAATTAATACAGAGGATTAGCAGAAGTCTTCTGTAGACTCTACCTTTCTAGATAAATAAGAAAGATAGAGCTGGAATCACCATTTTCTGGATTTGGGCTCAGGTCATGATCTCAGGGGTCATGGGAACAAGCCCTGCATTGGGCATGGAGCCACCTTGGGATTCTCTCTCTCCATTTCCTCTCCCTCTGCCCCTCCCCCTTCCCTGCCTCTGCACATGCACTCTCTTTCCAAAGAAAAGAAAGAAAATAAAGAAGGAAGGAAGGAAGGAAGAAAGGAAGGAAGGAAGAAAGGAAGGAAGAAAATAAAGAGAGAGAGAGAGAAGGAAGGAAGGAAGGAAGGAAGGAAGGAAGGAAGGAAGGAAGGAAGGACAGACTTGTTTGATCTGTCTCTGGCCAATTAATTTATTATAGCCACCAAATGCATTCCTAACAATGGCTGGGATCAGATGTTGCCCCGTGGTTAACACAGAACCAGATATTTTGTGAATATGAATGTGATTTTAGAGTTATGAATGACAAATTTTAACAGCTCTAATGCAATAAAAAAAAAAACCTTGTAGACTTCCTTCAACAACTTTGAGCTTCTGGAAATAATGGAAGGTGAATTACTAAATGACAGCAGAATCTAGATTACTTCAGGGAAAAATGCTTCAGAGTATTTAGCATATGAACAGACTTCCTTTTGCTGCACTTTTTTTCTGCTGATGTAGATTAACCCATGGTCAAATTGCCTGCAATCGGGTATTGATCACAATTCTTCAAAATGCCCATGAAACACAAAATACAGTAAAAAGTGTTTTTTTTTTTTAATCCTACAATCCTACATTTTAAAGCAACTCTGCATGTCTTTTAATGAATAATTAAAAGCAACCATCCTGAAAACATTGTTCATACATAAGTTATCTGTCACCAGTGTACCCTAGTGAGATCATCCTCTTATTTGTCTCTCTCAGGACATTATTTATCTTCAAAACATGAAAACATATGTTATTTTATTTCTACCTTAATTATTATATTTTACAATGTATATCCTCAGAAAAGGTGCCATTCGCACAGCTACCAGAATGGCTAAAATGTCAAGTCATGATGAGAATGTAGAGCCACACAACTCAGATCAGAGTGTTAGTTGACATGATTAAATGGAAATGTTGGACAACTGTTTAGTATTTGCTAATATTGAACATATGCATACTCTTTGGCCCATCAGTTCCACTCCTAAGTACATAACCAACAGAGATGGTACATATGTTCACCAAAAATATATATATAATGCATATAACATTACTCATAATAAGCAAAAACTGTGAACAACCCAAATGTTCAAGGATAAATGAACTGTGGTATGTTCACCCAGTGAAATGCTGAAGCAATAAAAAGGAATGAATTATTACTACCAAGAACACTGATTCCCACAACCTCCATGTTGAATGAACACAGACTAAGATACTGTGGGGCACCTGGGTGGCTCAGAGGGTTAAGCCTCTGCCTTTGGCTCAGACCTGAGCTCAGGGTCCTAGGATCGAGCTCCACATTGGGCTCTCTGCTCAGGAGGGAGCCTGCTTCCCAATCTTTCTCTGCCTCCTTCTCTGCCTATTTCTGATCTCTCTCTGTCAAATAAATAAATAAAATCTTTTTTAAAAAAAAGAGTTTATACTGTATGAATCCATTTATTTAAAGTAAATTTTTTCTTTAAAAAATGAACAATTACACTAGTGATGATACAAATCAAAACAATGGTTGTTAGCCTGGTCAGGAGAGGAAGTGGAAGGGAGCACAGGGGAGATTTGGAGTCCGGTAATTTTTTATTTCTTTTTTATTTCTTCACCTGAGTGGCTTGTTCCCATGGCGGGGAATATTCAGTGTGTAATTTGTAAAGATCATCTGTGTGCATGGTTTTCTATCCACATGCTACCCTTCACTTAAAAATAGTGCCGTTTCTTCCCATTTATTCCTACAGTATAACTTTTAATGCAATATATTTAAGTGTTAATATAAAGCAGGCCGGCTTTGTGACTCATAGCAACTTTTGCTTCAACGAACTGAAGCGGAAAAAAAATTGAAATCACTGTTTAAACAAAACGAAACAAAAGCAGTTGTGCTATTTGGTCCAAAAAAGAAGATAAAAAGCTGGGGCAGCATATTTCTAGGTAGGACAAAATAATATTACCAGCTAGTCTCTCTTTTCATACCCCTTGGACTACATTGGGCCTCAAAGCAAGAGTGATAACAGAAGAGATGGAGAAGTTCACCCCCTGCTCCTTCTTTTTACTTCTGATAGAAAGTAGAGTTGAGAAATGGAAGATACAGGAAGCTGGTGTTCTTGGTCTACCTTAATTTGCATACAGTTAGTTTGGGTTGACCTGCTTCTCAATAGTAGCACTGCACAGGTCGTCCACCGGAAGTGTGGGTGATCAAGAGAGCGTCTAGGCCAAGAGTTGCTTTGGACACCTATCAAAATTCACCTCCACACCCACGACTCTGACTCTCAGGTTTGACTTAAGATTTCAGAAAGATTCAGGTCTCTGTCCAGTTCTGCTCTGCCTCTCATGTCTACCTGTAGGCATACTTTCAAAGAAGAATGCATACTAAAGATGACTTCTCTGGCTCCTAGGGTTTTATCAGAGAAGTATCTGGAAGTCAGAGGTCCAAGCTGGTGGGGGTCCATCTTAGAGATGATGCCTGAAAACCAGATGTCTTCCCAGAGTCCAGGAGTTCTGCCTCACACTTGGTTGTTTTGTTTTGTTTTTTTCCCTATAAAAACCTACTTAGTATTTGGCCGGGGGGTGAGGGAGGCTGGGAAAGTAGAAGATATATGAAGCAGCTTAAATATTTTAATATTTTCACAATTTAAAAAAAAGCATCCAAGTCTAGAGAGATCCACATAGACTATGTGATGTGAGTGTGTTACATATTTATAACAGTTTTCACAATTTATGTATGGCAAAGCTGTTTATCCCTAAGAGGGAAAATGGTGTGTACCTTTACTTCTTCAGGTGCCCTGAATTTGGAGGTTTAAAATAGTTCTTTGCAGAACCTCCCTGGGATTTTGACAGATGCTTCGGGCTATTGGAAAACTTTAAAGGGATTTAACAAGAAACTTCATTGCACTATTTTCTTTTAATCTGTATACATAGTTGTCTAGTTAAGGCTAGCTTTAAACCATCCAAAGGCTGGGAGCATTTGAAATCCCATTTGTTTCTTGAGTGGACTATTCATTAATGAACTTATGTGCTTGCTTGTTTCTGAGGTTAAATCTTATTTCTACACCTACTTTTTCTAATAATTTTTTTGTTTTGATTTGATGGGCAAAATGTTATGTGGGTTTGTTAACTGTACACTGCCCAGACTTTGGAATTTGTTTTAAAATCATGTCTTAAATGTCCAAAGTTTAACATACCCCTAACGTGTTTCTTTTATATGGTAAACACCCCAAGCTTAGAGTTATTTTTCCTTCAAGTTATTGTTAAGAACTAACAGCACACATCCTGTGCTACTCTTCAGCACTCCCACCCACAAAAATAAGCCTATTTTTATTCTTCTCATAAAAGACTCAAAAGAGACTCTAAGAACACATTCATTACACGATGCCTCACCAAGAAGTCTTCTGATATGCCTTTTCTTAAAATTACGTTCTAGAGACAGCCCTGAAAGCGTGGATGGATTTACAAGACAGACACTTTCTCCACTCACACTTGTGGGCCTGCCTCTGTATGGAGGGGGCCAGCTCCACGTATCTATAGGGAGCTCCCATTGACACCTGAGAGCTCAAGCCATCCCTGTCCTTTACCTGGGCTCTTGTTCTCAGCTCTGCTTTCTGGTTGCTCTTCTGAGCAACCTCTTAGAAGTAATTCCACCTTCTCTTACATGCAAGGAAGAGGATGTCTTGCTCAGTAAGCAAATCCAACAGTTAACTCTGTCTTAGTCAGGTGTGCTCATATGAGAATGATAGACACAGTAATGGGCAATTGGCAGTGGAGGATGTGGGGGGCAGTTAGACATTCATTTACAGTAGCATAACCCCACATTCAATTATTTACTTATCTTCCAGATGGGCTTTGGAAAATGTTTGAGGTGGCTATATAACTCCATCTCCAAAGAGCAAAGTAATTAGTACTTTTAGGTCACAATGATTTGGGAAGGGGGTAATTATACCATCAAAAGCCTTCTGTCCTTGTAATAACCTACATCTAAAGTGAAGATTAAAGTTATTCCACCTTTGAAGAGCAGCTTTTTGTTTGGGGATTTTCAAGTATGCTTGTCAGGTATAGGCCCATCACTGGTAACGTCTTAGGAATATACTTGTCGTCTCTCTGACATCAGTAAATCCATTCGTTCCCAGCTGTAATTTATCTCTTGATAAATCATGCTATCAAGTTGAAGTGTGAAAGCAATACCCTCAGGACATAAAATACCACTGAATCTGCTGTTTGGTTAATTTATTACTATTATTAGGGAACTGACAGGATTACTTTAAAAATCGAGTGCCCAGAGGCCCCAGATCTTTATCAGGTCTTTGATACTGGCACAGTGTTCAATCATACCCAGCTGACCCAGCCACTTCCCCCAGCCTCCTTCTACTGCCAGTCCCTTTGGAGAATTCTTCTGGAAAAGGGGGGGATGGCTGAGCCGGGGGTAGTCTCCTCCAAAATGTTCAGACAGATAGGTAGGTCTGACAGTCAAGAGATAAAGCTTTGAGGCTTCTTTCTTGAGGAAGTTGTTTGCTTTCTTAAAAGGACTGCCTCTCTATTCAGTCCATGACAGCATGGCTTTATGTATGTTGAGGCATAACACTAAAGACTAACATGGTACAGTGACAGAAGTTCCAAATAAGAGGCAGCAGACGTGACTGAAATCCTAACTCTGGCGTTTACTAGCTGTGTGACCTTGGACAAGCCATTTAGAGCTTCCAAGCCTTAGTTTCTATAGCTGCAAAATGGTGTTAATGACAGGATTGCTGAGAGAATGAATTAATACAGGTAGACATGCTCACCTCATAACAGGTGGCCAAAAATGTTTGTGACTCCCTTTTAATACCATATTTTAAAGCAGATTTTATAGGGATGTATCAATGATATTAATTTTTCAATCATTAGTGATCTTCTACTACTCTGTCCCACTCAGATGTGTTTTAATGTGGGATTCAACCCAGCATTGGGCATTAAAATACAAGATAAATAAAGACACCTTCGTGAGACTTTTTTCACATCTTAGTTCCTAAGGAAATGTAGATTAAATCCCATTAAAACAAATGCCATAACCGACCTCAACCTTGCAAAAAAAGAGCGGCCAGGGCCTAAGAAAGAGACTCTGAGCTACAGCTAATCTAACAGTATTTCAGACAATACTTAGCACTTTCAACATTCTAGCGTGAACACTGTTATAAGAGAAAATGTCCAGGGAGCTGGTTTGTGCATACGAGGGTGTCAATGCAGGAAACTACTTAAGCTTCAGCTATTGTCCTCTGTACTCTTTCCAGCCTTCTCCTTGACAAGCCATTTCCATTGTCCCCTCAAGACCTTTGCACTCGGCAGACTCCCAGCCTAGGATACGTGTCCCTGATCTCAACTAACCTCCTTTCACCACTTTCATGCAGACCTGAGCTCAAATGTCACCTCTCTAGAGGGGTCTTTTTAAAACATCTTACTAAAATAGTCACCATAGCTGGGGTGTCTGGGTGACTCAGTAGATTAAGTGCCTGACTCCTGGTTTTGGCTCAAGTCATGAACTCATGGGTCATGAGATTGAGCCCCATATCAGGCTCCATGCTCAGCAAGGAATCTTGAAGATTCTCTCTCTCCCTGTCCACCACCCACTTGCTCTCTCTCTTTCTCAAATAAATAAATTAATTTAAAAAAAAAAAAGGTAGGTCCTACATCCAATGCCCATCCATTAATTGGTCCCTTACTCTGCTTTTTTTTTTGGTCTCCTACTAGAATAGTAGCCCTTTGAGCACAACAGATATTTGTCTGTCTTACTCACCACTAGTACAAATGCCTAAAATTATGCCTAACGTACAGTGGAGGGTGAGATGAAAAAAGGCTGCTGTCCACTACCATCACACAGGGACAAAGTGCCCTTCTGCAAGCCACAGGAGTTGCAGTTCCTAAAAGCACATGTCCCAGGACAGAAGCAGATCAAAGCCGAGTGGGCACCCCTACAAGCCTCATTCAGACGTCTGTAATCTCTTGTAGGTCTGCAGTAGTCTACTAATCGGTCTCCCTTCCTCAAGCTTATGTTTCAATTTTTTTTTATCCACCCCACATACTTCCATTCTTGTTGATTCTGGTTTTGTTTTCTTTTTGTTTTCTTGGTCTTTTATTGAGGTATAATGGACATACAAATAGTCTGTACTTAAAATGTATAATTTAATGAGTTTTGACATCTGTATACATCCAAGAAACTTATTACAAACAAGATAATGAACAATTACATCACCCCAAAAGTTTCTTCATGTGCCTTTGTAATCTCTCCTTACTACCCCTGCCTCCTCATCCCCAGATTGGTTTGTATTTTCTAGAATTTTATATAAATGGAATTATATAGTATGTACTCCATTTGGGGGTGGAAGAGCTGGAATCTTTCACTTAGCATAATTATTTTGATATTTACCCACATTGTTGTATCCATGATTTTTTCCTTTTTATATCAAGTGATATTATGTTGAATGAATATACCACTATTTCCTTAGCCATTCACCCATTGATAGACATTTGGATTGTTTCCAGTTTGGGGCAATTATGAATAAAACTACTATTAACATCCATGTAAAATCATTGTCTAGAGGGGCACCTTGGTGGCTCAGTCAGTTAAGCTTCTGCTTTCAGGTCAGGTCATGATCCCAGAGTCCTGGGATAAAGCTCCATGTCAGGCTCCCAGCCCAATGGGTAGACTGCTTCTCTCTGCCCCTCTGCCCCTCCCCCTGCTCGTGCTTGCTCCCCCCCCCCAATAAATAAATAAAATCTTTAAAAAAAAATCATTGTCTAGAAATGCTTTCCTTTCTCTTGAATAAATACCTAGCAGTGAAATATTGGGTCATAGGTAGATGTATGGGTAACTTTTTAAGAAACTGTCAAATTAAAAAAAGAAAAGAAAGAAATTCTCAAGTTGTTTTCCAAAATCGTTCCATTTTATATTCTCACAAGCTGTGCATGAGAGTTCCAAATATCCCACATCCCTACCAATACTTGGTATTTTGACAGCAACCTCTAAATGAAAGACAAACCTGATCATGACACCCCTCCTTAAAATTACCTATGATTCCCTATGCCGTGCAGAAGAAAGCGTACCTTTCTCAGGGCTATTTACAAGCCTGACTCCCAGCACAGACACATTGTCCACCATTTTTCCCTTTTTTCATTCTCAATTCCAAGACCTTCTCCATCTAGCTTATAGTTTCCTCAGTTTCCCCCAGCCACAGCACCTTGCCTGACCCTAGGCCTCTACACAAGCATTTCTCCATTCTTCCACTATACAGGCTGAACTATGTCACCCCCAAAATTCAGAAATTGAGCACTTAACCCCCAGTACCTCAGAATGTGACTGTATTTGGAGATAATATCTTTAAAGGGATAAAAAAAATTTAAATGAGGTCATTAAGATAGGCACTAATCTCATATGAATGGTGTCCTCATAAGAGGAAATTGTATCACAGACTCATAGAGGGAAGATGATGTGGAGACATAGGAAGAAGACAGCCATCTCTGAGCCAAGGAGGGAGCCTGGGAACAGACTCTTCCATTGTGACCCTCAGAAAGAACCAGCCCCGCCAATACCTTGATCTTGGACAACCAGTCTCTAAAACTACAAAAGGATTTCTGTTTTTTAAGGCACTTTGTCTCTGGTACTTGTTAAGGCACCCCATTTTTTATGGCACCCCAAGCAAACCAATGAATTCTCTCCAACTCCTTCCTCACCACAGGCCCAGCTCACTTCTTGCTTTCTCTGCTAATTCTTCTTCCACTTCTCTTGCTCAGATTTAATAGCTTCTTTTTTCACCCATCCCATGGTACTTTGTTCATCCCTCTTCCAGGAATTTCATCTTATTGTTGTAGTTATTTGTGTAAGGGTCAATCTCCCAGCTGCATTCTGAGCTGTCTAGGTCAGTCTCCTGACACAATATAGACTTTTATGTATATTTGTTGAATGGATTCTCTGGAATTAGGCTGCTCACTCAGATTTCTTTACCCTATGGCTTCCTATTGTTTCTTAAAAAAAAAAAAAAAGTTTTTTGTTTCTAGCAATTAAAAAGACTTTCTAACAATTTTCCTGTATACGGATTTATCCCAAGGAGATTTTTTGAACAAGTACATAAAAATGGATGTACAAGAAAGTTCTTCAGAGCATTGATTATAATATCAAAAAAATGCAATGGGCATAAATGTTGTTCAATAGCTTTAGTTAAATAAGTTATGGTACATCTCGCAAAGGGATATTGTGCAGTCAATAAAAATGATGATGTGAATCTATACTAATTGACAAGGGAAAACAACCATTATTGAATGAAAACACAACAAAACAGGATACAGAATAGGATGTATAGCCTAGTGTGTAAATAATGTCATAGATAAATATATTTCTAGATAACCATGCATATAGAAATATATGGAAGACCTTTGCCAAAATGTTACAAGAGTTAAATCTGGATGGTAAGTTTTCACACAATTTTTCTTTTCTCCCTGTACATTTCAGAAACGTGTAGATTTTTTAAAGTAGGTATGGATTCATTTTATAACCAGAGTAAAATAATAAAATTATTTCATTTGAAATATATATACTAATAAAGAGGAGAGTAGCTAGGCGCTACTATTTTGCTAGATCAACATCTTCGCCCAAGCATGGAAAGGAGGCAATTCTTCTCATCCTGCTAATTAAACGTCCTGAAAGCAGGTCAGCCCTGGGTGCAGGCCACACAGATGGGCACCGGAATGGCATGATTAGGAGCTGTTGAGCTGCTTCCACTCACCCCACCCAGGTCTCGGCCTCAAGCCCTGCAGTCCGGCTTTAAAAGCCTAAGTTTCTCATTATTAGTTATTCCATTTGGATACTTCAATTAGGCAGCTGTTAAAATTCATGGGGAAAAAAAGCTATTATTAGTTAAGGACATGATAACCCAGTTAATGCCCCAGCAAAAGCCCGAACCATTAGATTATGATCTGCAAAAGCAAAGAAGAGGAAATGTGCAGGAATTGGTGATGAGAGTGGAATATCCAACATAAATAAACAAAGTCCCTGGAGAAAGTAGAGAAAGGGCAACAAACAGGAGGAGGGGCTGGAGTGATACTCACACCTACTTTGCGAATGTGTAGGGAAAGCTCACTTCTCAGTGGGACACAAATACCTGTACACAAATACTCCAAGAAGAGGGATTCTTTTAAAAAAAATCAATCACTCACAGTTTCAGTCTCCATCAATACATGTTTTACTCCTTTGAGGCCACACCTGCTCACTTGGATGATGACCATCGGCTATAGACCAAATGGGACAAAAAAATACTGTGATATACTACCCAGTGTTTTTCCTTCCCCATACTTCCTACTAACCCCCTTGTGGCAGGTTATATTTTCCTCAGATGGCCATACCAATATATGTCCCAGTCCACATGCTCACAAAGTGGTATGGACAAGCCTCCCTATCCAGAGGTAGGGTCAGCGTTCTTTCTCCTTGAACGCAGGTGGACCTTTGCAACTTCCTCAACCAATAAAAGGACACTGTGTGATTGATAGGCTTGTCATAAAAGGCAATGACTTCTGCCTCTCTCTCTCTGTCTCTCTCTCTCCCTCTCCACTTGCCATTGGAACCAAGCCACCATGCTGTGATGAAGCCCATGGTACAAGGTATGGCCGTGTGGGGGTCTTCCAGCTTTCTGAACCAGCTAGGCCCCTAGCCAACAGCTTTATGTTGATCTCAGCCCTCAGTTTTGATGATTTCCAGCTGAGGCCCTAGACATGGGAAGAGAGATAACTTGTCCTCACTGTGACCTATCTCAATATCTGACCCACAGAAACAATGAGACATAATAAAAATATTTGTGTTTTGAGCAATAAGTAACCAGCATACAACCCTATTCTTACCTTATTGCCCTCAAATTAGGTTGCTAAAAGAAAAAACTGTCAATTATTTTTTGAGTGAAAAGTAGTTTTCAAGAATCATCCCTATGAAATGGCTTAAAGGAATTAAGTTTGCAATCTAAAAATCCTAGCATTTGATTATCAAAACACAAAGTCCTAAAGAACTTAGAGGTATAGTATTTATACCAACAAAATTATGAATGGGTTTTCCAGTCTAAGAATATATTAAAAACAACTTTTTGGAAGTTTTTGGTGGAGAGAAGACAAAGAGTCTGAGTCGTGACCCAGAAAGGCTTGGAACTCTAAACAAAAGACTTTACCACTGGAATCTAGGCAGTGTAGACCAGAGGTATTGCCGGGGGTGGGGGGGGAGGGTATCTCAGTAGATGCCAATAGGATTGATGAGGAGGATCAAGGATAGGGATAATGAGACATCTCTTGCCAGCATTCGTAACTGGTGACCTGGGACCAGATGGGGTCCCACAATAATCCATAAGTTCCAACGGCAACTTAGTATCAAGCACAGGGAGAAGAAAAGAGTGGGAAAAAAAAAAAACAAAACACTAGTATGAGCAGGATTCACCTGAGATTGATCATGTTAAACATTCTGCCATCAGTAGTGGGGGATGATTGAAATACTGTGTAAATTTACTTACTAAAATATTAAGCGCCATTATTTATACATCCAAGTTATAGCTTAAGGAATGTGTACCTTCTTTACCATTTTGATTCACCTTCACTGATAAAGTTGTAACCTGCAGGAGGGGAAGGATATAAATGGCCCAGAGTCGGCACTCAACGAATAGGTGTTAATTAGTAAATAAATGAATGAATAATTCTAAATAGTTCTCTTCTGGCAAATAGAGGCCATAAATCATTTCACCCCTGTTTCCAACAAGCCACGTGACCTTTAATAGGTCCCTAACTCTCTTGGGGCCCAAGAGTTCTTATCTATAAAATTAGATGAGGTCTAAGTGTGCCTCCAACTGTCATATCCCACTAGACCCTAAGCTACTACACAACAGGAAACAAGATCCAATCATTTTTACAGCTCCAGGACCTAGCATCGTGCCTGGTAAACAGCAGGCACTCGATAAATATTTGTTGAAAAATGAGGTGAACATTATGCTATGTTTCAAACCCTAACAAGGACAATGTGTAATTTGGTTGCCTTTTCAAGTACATAAATGTTAAATGAAAACTAAAGAGAAATAACAAACCGAGAATGTCATAATGTCATTTTCACGGTACAGCAACATTTCCTAACTGCCCAGCACTTAAGGAGGAATGGTTTTATTGCCCAGGAGTCTGACACGGCGATTTGCTCTGACTTGCCTCCCTGTTATTCTGACTGACAGCCGCTCTGAGCTGTCTTTTGCTGGGTAGTTTGTTGCCCCCGGTACATTTTGATCAAAAGTACATACGTCCTGTCATCTCTTATAATCCTCAGAACTTGAAGATTGTCTTTTACTTAAGTTTTCTCAACTGAAATTAGGTTTGAATAATAATCAGGATTGTGGATCTTCTAAAGCAAAGGTACTTTATGAGAAAATGCTATCTTATGATTCTTCCAGGCATAGAATTTCAGAGTTGAAAGATTTTTCCATCCGAGGATTTTATCTTATTAATATTCTCCTTTGCAATTCAAGTACCAAGAGCTGGAAAAATCTCTGATTGTCCTGCAGCAATGGCATTAAAGGCCCCTCATAACACACGGCACCAGAATTGTGCCATAATTTAGTGAAATTGAACATTGCTCTGTGATTGCTAATTTTCCATCGAGATGATTCTGTCTCCAAGCAAGAAAAGAAAGGATGGAATTTTGATAGAAAAAAAAAAATCGCTTTCTCTAATTACTGTGAAGATTCTCAGATGCTTTAGGGTAAATAAACCATTTTACCTTGCCCTTATTTTCACCACAAGGTTCTGCTAAAAAATCCTTGTGGCTAGAATGTCATAACGGAGTTTCTCTTTTAATCTACCACTTGAAAAACCCAGTTATAATTGTATAGTGATGGTGTGTTCTGTTCTAGGAGACTGCTGTCTCAGCATATTCATTTTAACCTTTATTTTCAATTATTTGCAGTTTGGGATTTAGTCCCCAAAGTCAATCTGGGAGACTTCTTCTCTTTTAATAAAGGAAGCTAACTTACCCATTCTGCAGTTGCCAAACAATCACGTTGAAAAACAAGAGCATATGCATGTTCATAGACACATTTCATAGACTCTGAGTCCAGAAATATGCTTCTGAAACTGTCCTAATATGGTAATCATTAATGCAAAGTATCTATTATTTTGGCATTTTCTATTTTCTATTAATTTCAGTAGCATCTCAGTGTGCCTTTGTAGTGGGATTAATATAATTGGACTCTTCTGAATGAAGTGGTCATACATAATAATAGTAATAATAATAATAATAATAATAATGGTTGCATATCTTTTTTAAAGAAGGCACCCAGGAGTGCCTGGGTGGCTCAGCCAGTTAAGCACCCGATTCCTGATTTCGGCTCAGATCATGATCTCAGGCTTGTGAGATCGAGGCTTGCACTGGGCTCCACACTGGGCATGGGTCCTGCTTAGGATTCTCTCTCTCCCTCACCCTCTCAAAGAAAGAAAGAAAGAAAGCCACCCATTCGCTCCATTGAAATACATGTATAGTTGTTTACTTGCCATATTGATAATTCAAGGAGCTTTAACAACTCTTTGAACATAAAGTCAGGTCTCCATTCATAAGTTGACTTATGTTTACTCATAAGATTTTCAGGCCTACTCATACGATCTATTCGTAAGTTTACGTATAAGACTATCATGTTGAGATGAACTGGACAGCCACCAATGGGATGTGATCTGAGAGCCTCTCTCCTCCCACAAAGGATTGGGCTTTGAATAGTGAAACTCGGGACAAATGCCAAAACAGAAGTAAAGAATTTTTATCTGTTTTTAGCAACTCTCTCCAACAGTATTTTATACATGTATTATTATAATATTTTTAGTGATTGTTTACCTTTAGGTAATTATCTTTGCCTAGGCTCCCTAGAGATCAGTCTGAGACGAGACGAGAGGCCCGGCCTTTGAAGGAGGTGCAATCCAGGGAAGTGACGGCAAGGGGGAAGGGAAAGAGGAAAGCATAAACAAAATGGTGGATTGCTGAACTGGCCACACCTTCCTGCAATGCAGTCAGCTGCTTAATGAGATGACTCTGCACCCCCTGTAGTCAGCCGTGTGGAACCACACCTGGAATTGGCCCTGTGGACAGGAAGGGAGGATACATGTGCCAGGATCCTCCAACTCCTGCTTACCATTGCTCAGAGGTCACCCCACCAAGTGTCAACTCCCCACTCACTTCTGAGTTATGACCTCCAGTCCATCCAGGAAGCTATTGGAGAAGCACAATGCATAACCAACGATGCATAGCTTCCTGGAAGCTCAGAAGTGCTGGGGAAGTCACAGGCCTTGTGAGTTTGGTCAGGTCAGATCTTAGCCAAGAAGCCCTAAGGCCCCTGCCTCAGTGGACAAAATGGAGCCCATGCTGAAGCCCAGGGTGTAGGATTCACACTATGGCAGTGCTGGCCAGTCTGTTCACTAAGCAACCATCCAAGGCCCAGGGGGCAGGTGGGGCTGAGAAAATCTGGGAAAGTACATAAAATGGACTGGAACCAAAATTACTGCTATGTCTATTTTTGTTAACTAGATTATGTGCTCCTTGATGGCAGAAATCCTCCCTTACTATCCTAGCTTCTTTGTATCCCCAGAAGCAAGGGCCAGGCCTACCACATCAGACTGGAGTAAGCCTTGTGAAGATACACTTGTGTAAATGCTCATCTGATCAGGTCATCCTGAGTACAAGAACATAGACAGTAATTGTCAAATGGGTTCATCCTTCACAAATGTTTACCTGTCGCACCTTTGGAAAAGGGATTCTTTTATTTGGGCCATTATTTAAAAACAGCCAAAAGGACCAAATGAAAACAAAAATACTCCTACTGTACTACAGTAATTAAGAAGACAGACTTTGAAATCTAACAGACCTACTGACATATTTATATAACCTCCCTGGACCCTGTTTTCTTTTCTGGAAAATGGAGATCATATTACCAGTTTCACTGCGGTGTTGGGGAAATGTATTGGACTGTGTCAGCTTGGGGGAGCTGGGAACTGTGTTTCCTAGACAGCTATTTCTTTTTCGGTTCAAGGTTAGGATTGGCCAAAAGAGAAAGTTGCCCAAAATTTGGGAGATGCGAATGAAGCAGAGGGGAGGGAAAGGGCAGGAGACCTTTACCCACAGTCAGACGTGGCTAGGGCAAAAACGCAGTACGGATGGTGAAGCCGAGGGAAGGCAGCCCACCTCCAGATGCTTGGCTGTGGACCCGCAGAGACTGTAGTTTCCACCGCCTCTCCAAGAACCTCCCCTTGCAACCCACCCTCAGCGAGGTTGCCGGATCTCACCGCCAGCTCTGAGCTGTCTACCTGAGCCTGTGCTTCAGGACGACTGGTAAATGACACCTCCAACCCACCAGCGCCCTCTCCCAGGAACCTTCACTCCCCGAGCTCCTTGCACGGTCCATGTAATAAACCTGCTTTCCTGGAAGAACCTCATTTGCCGCTTTTGCTGATTTCTGTGGTACAAATACTCACACTTTTCAAGCTACAAACTTTAAGTCGCTGAACGCGGAGTTGGGATGAAAAGAGTACAAGGGCTTTCTCGGAAGTTCATGAGCCGGCCCCAGCTCACCCCTAAATGAGCCCCTCATCCCATAACACTCATACTGGCTCTCCTTCCTTGACTGAACTGTGGCTCAAACAGCGAGATGAGGGGATGATGGGCATCGGGCTCAATACAACGCCGGGCACACAGGAGATGCTCAATAAATTAAAGTCAGTGTGTAACAGAAAGCAGCCCTCCCGTTCTGTTTGGTTCTGACCCTACAGAAGGCATGTCTGTACTTACAACCTACAAAGAAAAAAAAAAAAAAATAGGCCGAGATAAAAGGATTTTCCAACTAATGCAAGAACAATTTTTACGTAGATTAACAAAAGGCTGTTGCAGCTCTTTGCAAATTAAGTACGCAAATTCCATTTCCTACAAAACAAATACGAATTAAGGAAATAATAGAATATTTTGCACGTGCAGCAGTGGAAGGTTGCATTCTATGAATATTAAGCAGCAATTCTGTACTTAACATTAAATGACCATCTCAGGGAGAAATTTAGTCACCGAATCTGTCCAGAAGCTTCTAGCTCCTTTCCAATAAACTTAATAGCAGACAAAGCCTATGTAAACTTAAATTTCAATACTGCCCTTCCCCTCCTGTCTGTTCTCTTAACTGTGCCCTTTGCTAGCTCCGTGACTGTAGTGACAGAACGTAAATATCCTTATCTCAATGGTGAAGCACTTTCAAATTCCAAAGCATTTGACAGATAGCATTCTTTTCTTCTCGGGCTTATCAAACAGCATGATGATGACTGCCACTAGCTCTTAATTTTAACCAAGGGTTTCAGGTTTATAATTTTTGTTTCTTCAGCTGAGAATGCCTAAACCAATGCTTACTTTGGCATTGATTGTACATGGATCATTCAATAGTTCTCTTGGGGATGAAAACACAGATTAAACTCCTCACCTCAGAACTGGTGAAACTTTTAGCCAAATATTGCTAAGAGAAATGTTTCTCCCTGGATACTGTGCAAATGCTCTCTTTTCTTTGCCCCGGAGCTATGTTATTTGCTGATCCTCTTCTTTGCTTTACAGAATCCTACTTCTGAAACCCCTGTGCTCTGCAAAGGATGCCTCACTGTATCGGGGCTTTCAAATGACAGAGAACTTTCAGTTTCTCAGTCAACAATTGTTCAAAATTTATCTTTAAGTCATCAAGCTTATTTCTGAGGAGATTTGGTTTCCTCTGAAGTACACTTTCAACAAATAGTGGCTGCTTCTAATAGTTACCCAGAGGTGACTTTTTGTTCATTGTTCTGATCGCTCTTTCTCTCTCTTTGAACTACACTGTAGCAATTTGACAAATCCTGGCTTGGATGGGACAAGGTAGAGAAAGAAAACTGCCTCTGGGTTAACTATAACCTGAACAAAACCCTTATTGTACAGAATTCACTACACCTAGGTTCTTTCTTGGAGACACCTATCAAAATGAGGAAGGGAGTCATTCCAAGCAAAAGAAATAGCATGAGCAAAAGTGTCGTGATAAGAGAAAACACATTGCGGTTCAGTATCAGGAAATCAGATAAAGACGGAAGGGTGGCAGTAGATCCCACAACGCCACAAAACACAACCCTGTTTTTTGCTCCTGACCCTGGATGGGTGGACTGTCTTTTTCATCCCTGGCTAAGGAAAGGTTGAGAGGGAGGAACGGCCAAAGGCTCAACAAGGGAGACTTCTTTCTTTGCACTTGGCACTGTGCGTATGCACAAGAATGACAGCAGAATGGCTGCCTCCCATCTCATTATTTAAATAGCTTCCCTCCTACACCAAGCTATAGCTTTGGACTTGGTCAGGCAGGAACCTCGACTCCATTGTATTATTTTTAGCATGCAAGTGAGGAGAGCAAATTTGATTCTTAGAGCAAGACCAGAGGGAGGCAAGTCCTGCTAGGAACTACGGCCATAACCCATGCCAGCAGTGGCAGAGGCATGAGCTCAGCAGTGACTCAGGGACTGAGACAAGGGAAGGGCTTAATGAGAAACTGAATGTTCCCTGTAAGGCTTGGGGGCTTAAGCACTCAAGGGTGACGCTATGGATCTGGCTTAGGAAACAGGTAGGTCTCTGCTTCAAGGGGAGATCAGAGAAGGAGATGACATGGGGAGGAGGAGCTTGAGCTGAGCTTCTGACTTACTGGGTGCTGGTGGGTGAACCTCAGAGACTGACCACAAAGGCGGGGGGGTTTAGGGTGTGCAGGCCAACACTGAGGCTCCCCGGGTTCCTCCCTTCCTGTCCGCTGTGCCTCTCATGCCTCCAGGGAGAATACCTGTATTTCTGCCCGGCCCCACGCACTGCGTCCTTCCCAAGACTCACACTGCTGGAGGTATCTTAGGAATTGAGGACTCCACCTGTCTCTACTGTGGCAACAACTCCCGCCTGAGCTCCATCAGCAGTCTGGATTGCCCTGGTGAGGTACGGAGCCTTGCATCTAGCTCCTTGAGACCAGTTGTTCTCACTCTACCCCCGGGCACCGGAGCCCCACACCCAGCCAGGACCAATACATCATCTCCAGGCCCGAGGCTGCCGCTGTTTCTCTTCCCACACTCTCTCCAACCCCAGGGATCCAGAGGTTTCGAATCCAGAGGAAACCTGGCTCGTGGTCCTCACCAGCGCTTCTCCCCGTGCCCGGCCCCCACCTCGCCCCAACCTCAGCCAGTACCCCCGGTAGTTCCTGTGCTTTTCATCTGGCCCCCTTCCCAGACTGTCCCCGGCCAGCTTGCCGGGAGGCTTTCTCAAATGCAAATCTGATCATGTTATTACAAATCTGTATTTCTCCTGAGGACAAACCACAGATTTCTCCGCAAAGCCCTGAGGTCTCTGACATGTGGGTTTTACCCATCTCCCAGCGACAGTTCATCACTCCCCCCTCACACACAGCTGTGGCTACTTTGCTCCTTCTCCCTGCTCCGCCCTGACCCTACCCTGCCCTACCCTGTCCTGGTCTACCCAGGAGTTTTTTCTTCATAATTCATCAAGGAGACCTTCCCCGTCTCCAGGCAGAACTATGCGCCCCCTTATCTACTCTCTGCTCCCCCATCGGCAGACTCATTTGTATATTTATCTTGTCTCCCTCTCAGACCATAATCCCTTCCAGGGCAAGGAATTGTTATTCTCCGCAGCCTTTGGCCTGGTGCCTAAAACAGCGCTCCTTAGTGAACGTCCATTGTACCGGTAAATGAACAGATCCAGGAAGACCAAGACAGATGGACTCCCCCGCTCCCGCAGGAACCGGCCCGGTATGTTTTACTCTCAGTTCTAACCACAGGGCATTGACTTTCATTCTGAGCTTCCTGACAGCCAATGCCTAAAGAGAAACAATAAAGGATATGTTAGTTGTCTGGAAAAAAGCAAAACTTTCACTTCTCCATTAGAGACAAACTTTTCCCTGATAAAAGATTTTCAAATGAATTCACCATGTGAGTTCTTGCCCAAGGAACACTGAACAACCTAACGGGCAGTATCTTTAAGCAGTTTTTACAGAACCTATAGAAATATTCTTCACTTCACTGTTTCAGGTATTAAATGCTTAAAAAAAAAAAGAAAAAAGATAAAGACCTAGCACTAAAACATGATTCATGAAAGAGTTTCCATTGGGAAAGGCTAAACTAATGAGCATGGTGCTTAGAACTTTCTGGTGATCAAGGATAGAATTTAGCACACGTGGGAAACTATACATCCATTAACTCTATTTTTCAAATATCAGTTGTCTCAGCTAGGCTTTGACAGGAGCTAAATGACAGCCCCAAATTGAATTCTCTGAGAGGCTAGAAAACTCCCATTCATTCAAGGGTAGCTATTTGCAGCATGTGAACTCTCGCCAGACCGAGACAAGAATTTGGCCCAGTGATTAAAAAATATGGAAAATAAATGTTCAGAAACTCTAAGAGGAGGAAAAGTTCCGGGTTGATTGTCCATCCACAGCATTTAGTTTTATTGCACTGCAGAGAGGCACTCGAAACTGGAAATTACCAGTTATGTGAGCTCATCACTGGTCCCCAAGCTCATTAAGACAGTAAGAAAACGATCTTTTTACGGCTGGGTGTCAAAAAGCACTAGTCGTTCCCCGCCCCCCTTGCCTCTACCTATGAAGACAAATAGGAATTCCTGGGGAATTAAAGCTGTAGTAAGGGGACCCTGAGGAGGGGGAGGGGTTTAAACTGTCCAATTAAGAGGAAGGTACCGAAATAGCTAACGGTCCTCTAGAAGGTTCCACACACGACACTCCTGTCGCAGCACCCTGCTCGCAAGCGGGAAGCAGCGGAAGAGATGCGAGAGCTGGGGATCAGACGGGTATGCCCTGGGGCAGGGCAGCGGCCGAATCAAGAAATTCAGTTACAAGAATAGTCCTCGTAGTCATCATCAGAACCCAAAAAAGACTTTCACAAAGACCAAATAAATAAGTAAATAAATAAGCAAGAAAAAAATTGTTGCAATAATTATGTTCACATTGAAATTTGCTAAATATTGAGACCTCTGGTATAAAGAAAATGAAAGGACTCTGACTTCTAAAATGAGGCTGCTGGAGAAAGATCAGCAAAGCAGCTTTCTAGAGCAAAGTAAGTGGATGTTTTTTCAGCATATTGATTGATATACAATCCAAACATATTGACTTATGTGTAATTAACAAAAGAGTTTAATTAATCTGCTGATTGAAAATGTCATCAATCTTAGTCAAGTGAATTTTAATTCAAAGATAATATCATTATGAGTATTATGCTCAAGTAATTTTATTTAATTAATCATAAAACTTGTCCCCACATATGCTTTTAGCCCCAATAAATCTTAAAATAGCTGACAAATTTTCTTTCCAGGAGAAAATTAAAGATATCAATTTGAAGCACTTTATTTTATATCATTGCTTGATGTGTTCTGAAGTGAAAATGCTGTGTTTCGAAAGATACCTTCTCGCCTTTTCTCTCTACATATGTAATCATGGCCATTCTTTTGTGAGCTTTCTTATACCCATGAATAAAATAAACTTCTCTAAGTTATTTTAAAGGAAAAGATATGTTTTTTCTTAGGCTTGAGAAACATCTGAGCTTGTTTTTCTGAAACCTTGGCAGAAAAACAAGGACCAACTACTGAATAATCATTCAAATGACAAGTCTTCATTAGGTTGAATGACTGAAATGAAACTATTTCAGTAATTGTTATTCCTCCCTCATCCTATGTAGCAAGCTAAAATGAACAAAATATACTTCGGGTCTAGAAAGCAGATCCCCCAAAGCCAATTAATGCTCCCAAGCTAGTAGGATACTAATTAGCAATTATTTCTGCCCAGTGATGCCCGGGCATCCTGGATTGCTAAATGTTCCCCCTTGTCCTAAACCACCAGAGAACACTCATGGAATAGTGATAGTTCTTTCTAGGGTGGCTTACAGAATATCTGTCTGAACCCATCTAAATGCCCTCCTTCCTCATCCCCGAGGAAGACCAATGGGTGCAGACAAGGAAAAGCCAAGACAGGTACAGGCTTAAGAGGGACATATTTAACAACAGGAACTAAGTTGTGGTTGAACAGCCTGCGAAGGCTGACAAGCAATGAGAAGGAGGGATGTGGGTAGAAAGGAGGTGTGGTTTGGGAAGACAAGCAGGAGGAGGTGTTCAGAAGAGAAAAGGAGAGAGAATACGTCCTCCTCCCCACCAGGGCAAATCCACCCGCAGTTCATACGGTGGGACCTAATTGAACCAAAAGTAACTCTCTCCAGGAGCTCCAAAATCACTCGGTGATCCTATTATCTTTAGTAATCAAAATGGCCAGAGAGCATCAGTAGTGTGCAGAAAGGGAAGTCTAATTTTGAGGAAATCCCAACGCATCTTCATGATACTTGGATTGTTGCCATAACTCTCGTTTCTTCCTCCAAGCATACGTTCCTAGAACAAATAAAGAAATCTAATGATTTTTTTTTTCCTCTTCAAAGGAAAAGCTTAAAATGTGAGGTGGATTTAAAGATATCTTTTTCTGGGGCGCCCAGGTGGCTCAGCTGGTTGGGCGACTGCCTTCGGCTCAGGTCATGATCCCGGAGGCCCGGGATCAAGCACCACATCTGGCTCCCTGCTCACGGGAAGCCTGTTTCTCCCTCTCTCACTCCCCCTGCTTGTGTTCCCTCTCTGGCTGTGTTTCTCTCTGTCAAATAAATTTTTTAAAAATCTTTAAAAATATCTTTTTCGTGCATAGGCTACAAAGCCCTTTAACTTGATGTACGAAAGCTCTAGGAGATTCACTGTTAAACAATGGTTTTCATGGCCAGCACGTTTTTCTAGAGAAGACAACATGATTTTTTACCTTTATTGAATTAAACCTAACAAATATTTATTGAGCACCCATTCCATCCAAGGTTGTATGCTGCAAGTTGTAGAAAAGTCACTTATAAAATAGTGCCAACCTTCAAAAATTTTGCCATGAGAAGGATGAAAATGGAGAATAAAATAAGATGAGTAGATACGTTAACAAATGACTCCAACAGAGGCAAAATAATGGAAGGGCCATAAAAAGACACAAAATGAAATGAGGTATCAAGGAAGGTGTCTTATTCTGTTCTGTCTTCTATAACAGAGTACGGTAGACTATGGTGGTTTACAAACAACAAACATTGATTTTCTCTCAGGTCTGGAGGAAGGAAGTCTGAGATCATGGTGGTAGCATGGTTGGGTTCTCGTGAGAGCCTTCCTCCAAGTTGAGACTATCAGTTGTTTATTGCATCCTCATAAGGTGGAAGAGAGCAGAGAGGGGAAGAATGCTCTCAGAGGTCTCCTCCTATAAGGACACTAATCCCACT
Organism: Spilogale gracilis; assembly: GCA_004023965.1. Lineage (NCBI taxonomy): Eukaryota > Metazoa > Chordata > Mammalia > Carnivora > Mephitidae > Spilogale > Spilogale gracilis. Next base: position 29,905 of record PITA01014529.1, on the reverse strand, counting down.
CAGGACGGTTCCACCCTCATGACCTCATCAAATCCTAATTAACTCCCAAAGGCCCCACTTGTTCAAAGCATTACATTTGAGGGATAGAGTTTCATCCTCGGAATTTGGGGGAAAGGCAAACATTCAATCCATAAACAGGGAGAGATGATACTTGATTTCTTTGGGGGGATTCATTCATTCATTCAAAAACTCACATAATGTGCTCTGCCCACTGCCTGTGTCCTGTGCCAGGACTGGTACACAGTGAACAAAACAAACAAAAAGGAAAAGTAATAAAGCACCAACTTGAACGTTAGGTATATTTTTCTTTCAATTGGTTTACTGGATGTCTTTTTCGACAGGCTCACCAATTCCTGAAAGTGTCAGACTTTCCTTTTTCCACACAGAAGGTAGACATGTTGTTCCCCATTTTAATTTGCATATAACTAATAAAATGGAAAACCTTTCAAATGTCATGTATTTATTGTTCATCCATAGCTCTACTGTGACTTGCTTTTTATATCATTTGACATTTTCTTCTACATTCTGTCTTTTCCTTATTCGTTTTATAGGGATTTTTAAATTTATTCTAGACACTAGCCCCTTCTCATATACACAGAAAATATCCTCTCTTAGTCCATAGGTTGTTTTTAAACTTCATCTATATAGCATTTTGCCTTGTGGAGTCAAATTTATCTAGCTTTTCCTTAATAGAATGTGCTTTTTGAACTTTTGAAAAAATTCCTTCTTTATCTCAAGTTCACATTTTTTCAATTATTTTCTGTTTTTTTTTTTTTTTGACACTTTTTCCTGGTGGTTTCTTTTCATGTCCTAGAGTTTCATTTTTCACATTTTTGTCTGAAATTTGTTTGTATGTGGTGTGAAATAGTGATTGAATTCTCATTTGCTTTCCTTGAAGAAAGTCAGCTGTCTCAACATCAAGTACTTTGTAGGAACAGCTTTCCCTCACCAGTGTGGATGTCCCTTCAGTAAGAAATCAAGTGCCCTAGGGGCGCCTGGGTGGCTCGTGGTTAAGCCTCTGCTTTCAGCTCAGGTCATGGTCCTAGACTCCCAGGATCAGCCCCCCATCGGGCTGCCTGCTCAGCAGGAAGCCTGCTTCTCCCTCTTTCACTCCCACTGCTTGTGTTCCCTGTCTGGCTGTATTTCTCTCTGTCAAATAAATAAAATCTTTATTAAAAAAAAGAGAGAGAGAGAGAGAGAAATCAAGTGCCCTGCCTAAGTTATTCTCTGGGATCTCTCTGCCATGTCACTGATGTGCTTACAGATTCCTCTAGTGTTCTCTATGTGCTGTGTTTTTGCTTTCCTTCATGTATATTCTTGTCCTGGATTCTGTGGATTAATCACATTTTCTTCATTTTCTTGATTTTCCTTTACTCATTCATCATTTTAATCTATGTTTGTTGCTTTATTTTATTTTATTTTATTTTATTTTATTTTATTTTATTTTATTTAAAGATTTTATTTATTTGACAGAGAGAAACACAGCCAGAGAGGGAACACAAGCAGAGGGACTGAAAGAGGGAGAAGCAGGCTTCCCGTTGAGCAGGGAGCCTGATATGGGACTTGATCTCGGGTCTCCGGGATCATGACCTGAGCTGAAGGCAGTCGCCCAACCAAGTGAGTCACCCAGGCGCCCCTCTATGTTTGTTGTTTTAGTCATTACACCTAAATTTTTCCTATGGATGTGTTGTTAACATATACATATTTATAATATGTATAAAGTTATACATACATAGTTAAATTTAAGTTTTTCTATTAAAGGTTAAAGTTCATACACATAGCTGTCATCCTTCTAAACTAGGACCTTGTATAATTTTTTTAATTAACACCTAATGCATTATTTGCTTCAGGGGTGCAGGTCTGTGAATCATCAGTCTTACACAATTCACAGGACTCACCATAGCACATACCCTCCCAGTGTCCATCACCCAGCCACCCCATCCCTCCCCCCCACCCCACCCCCAGCAATGCACAGTTTGTTTCCTGAGATTAAAAGTCTCTTATGGTTTGTCTCCCTCCCCAGTCCCATCTTGTTTCATTTTTTAGGACCTTGTATAATTTAACTCTCTTCAGAATTACTCCCTTGCTATTGTGCTCTGTTTGATTTTTTGGGATCATTTTGTTTTTAGCACATATGATGAACAGTGTTGTTATTATTCTCATTGGTTTTAATGTCAATTCTCATTTAGATTTACCACCATAATTCATTTGTTCCCTTTGCTGCTTGCATTCTGCTTCCTCCTTCTGAATACATTTTTCTTCAAACTAAAGTGTGTCATTTTGCAATCTTTCTTAGTGTGCGTGATCTGTCCCATTGTTACGGCGAACGGTAACTTTTCTAAGTGCTGCTAACAGGCCTAAAATGCCTTGTTTTTATTTTCACTCCTCTATTTAATTTTTTAAATAGGTAAAACAAGTGCCTGACCAAAAACCAAAACACAAAGCACGAAATATTCTACTCATTATAAATTTTTAAATCCCCAATTATTTGTCTTTAGGACTTTGAAAAGCTATCCCACAGCCTTATGACAGCTATCACTGCTAAGAAGTATGCTGCCCATCTTCCTATTGTAGATTATGGTTTACCTTTTTACTCTTCCTCTCCATCAGCTTTTAGGATTTCTCATTATCCTTGATATTCTGCATCTATTCTACTGAGAGTCAGGGTGTGGAACTCATCCATCTATCTATATCTATCTGTCCATCACTATTTTTCCTATTTCTTAGCCTCCCCATTGGTTAATTTTACAGTTTCTCTGCTCAGGCACGGTGGGCTTCACCAGTCCCAAAATGGTCTCCGAGATCCTGTTCCATGCAGGTTCTATGTCTCTGGGCGCCGTCCTAGTGTTGACCTGGTAAGATGGCTTCCACCCTTGGCCCGAGGCAGCCATGTGGCTTGGGCTGCAGCCCCTGTGGTGTGGGCAGTGATCATTTCTTTTTTTTCCTTATAAGGAACTGAAGCACTTTTCCAGCCCAAAGTCTCACACAGAACATTCAATTTCTGGGAGCCCCAGCCCAGCTCGGGGTCTGTGGTCTTAACCTCCATCCCCAATGAATGTCAAAACATAGCCTCTCAAGCCTCTGTTGGCTCCAGGCCTCGCTGAGCAACGTGGCTTTACTTTCTACTCACACTCTGAGTTCCCTTTTTATTTTTAACACTGGACGGCCTCATTGCTTTTAGTGTGCATTTTAACTTTTAATTTTTAAATGTTTTGTGCAGCATTTTTATTAATTTAGACAGTAAAGCATATTTTATTGTGTTCAATCTATTCTCCTATCCAGGACATTTCTTAACACTCAAGGTCACCCAGATTGGAAACCTAAGAATCACACAGGATTCCTCCCTCTCTCTCAGTCAGTCAGTTACAAATCCCTACTTATTTTCTTCCTGATCTCGTGTCCTGTCATCTTCTCTCAGTCACCTCTATTACTCCACTTTCCTAGTTTAAGCTGCCAGACTTCCTTACCTGGAAATTTTCCTTCTAGTAACAAACTTTGGGGGGGTCCGAGTTATATCTTAACAACTAAGTTCTTTTTCCTTTTCATCTCCTTACTGCCTTCCACTCAAACCTGTACAATGGCACCAAATTAATATCCATATTTAAAATATTTTATTTCTGATTATAGTTGTATTTATTATTTGATACCTGGCATTGAGACATTGGTTAACTTTTTGAAATAAAAAAAAAAAACTTACATCCCTATATCAGATCATGTGCTAAAATATTATAGTCTGGAAACCATAAAAGCACCAAAAGAAAAATATAATTTAAAAATTAGTCTAGTGTGGGAAAATCTAGGATTTTCATATACCTAGAAGTCATAGAGAAGAAATTGTCAGGTCTTATTTCATATAAATTTTAAATTTCCTTATAATAAAAGTGAAAATAAAAAAAGATAAAAAAGTAAGTCCCAGATTGGAAGAAATTTTAAATATTACATATTAAAATGACAAAGGCTTAACATCCACATCACATAAAAAGATTCCACAAATTAATAAGATAAAAATGAGAGTCCCATTTTTTAAGTGGCCAAAGGATTAAAACCGTCAATTTACAGATAAGAAATACAAATAGAAAATGTATATATGGAAAGATCTTCAGCTTCCTTAGTAATATGGAAGACAGATACTTTTAAATGAAATTTTGGTCTCAGAAATTGGAAGAAATATAAAATAGTGATCATTTCACTTGGTGAAAAAAAGTAAAAGAGTAAATCACTGGGGTCATTCTGCAAGTCATTTGACAGTATTTTTCACAATTTTAAATGCTATATCCTCTTTGACCCAACAATTCTACTTGTAAGCATCTTAAGAAAACCGATGCACATGTGCACAAAAATTTATATACAAAATGCCCTTGAAGTGCTGCTTGTTACAGCAATTTCCTTCAGTGAGGGAGGGTTAACATCAATTAGATTACATCCATTCTCAGAATACTATGAAATCATCATAAAGAATGAAATAACCCATGTGTGGAAAGAGTTGCAGTGTGAAAATATAAGTCATTAGATGGAGCCATAGCATGGTCATATCTGTCTTCTAACACATTTGAGTCACACGCATGTGCATATGAACACACATGTATGTGTGTGTACATACGTGCATCTATTTATGTGTGTGTGCACATAGACACACTAACAAATACAGAGCAAGGTAAATGAGAGACTGGAAGAATAAACCAAACTTATTAAGAGAGAATATAACTTGGTGGGGAAAGTGGTAAGAAAAGCCAGGGTTCTCTCTGTGTATGTCTGAACTTTTTAATCCTTTTGATAAAAATACATTCATGCAACACAAAACTAAAGCAGAGAGCGAATCTTGAAAATACCAAATAGGACAAAGAAGAAAATTAAAAAATATATACTCCCATAGTGATCTTACTTAAATGAAAATCCGATCACTACGCATATACAGATCAATGGTTGCCCTTCCCTACGAGATCAACTGCAATGCCTTAGCAGGAAACACTCCTATCCCTGTCTCCTTCCTAGCTTCACATCCTCTTCTCCCCCAACTAGTAACCTAACATCTGTCCAGGACTTGAGGTTTTCTGAGTACTCCTGCTATACCTTCTGCCTGAAATACTCTCCCACCCTTGGCCGGCAAGCAGTTGCTTCTATATTCCCTTTGCTGCTTCAGATGATGGTACTTCCCTAAGTGCTTTTCCTCTTCTAGGGCAGTTTACCTCCTCTGCTAGACCATTAGCATTTGAGGGAAGCGATTCATCAATGCCTGTCCCTACCCAGTGACCAGTACAGGCATTGACTCCTGGGGGCCACTCACTAGGTGATGAATGAATGCATACATAAATGGAGGCATGCAAGCACGAGAGAAACAATACAAGAAAATAAGGATTACTGAGCAGCAGTGGAGACTCAGCTTGAGAGGTATTACATTTCAAGGATCCAAATCCATCACTTACCTCCGTTCCATCACTTTCTCAAACAACACCCAATACCTGGAGAGCATCAGCGAAAGTTGCTTAGGGATGCAGTGATGGCAAACAAGCCGGCATCAGCCACCGGTTGTGGCTGGGGAGGAAGCAAGAGATGGCGTGACAGCCCTGGGGCTGAGGGTAAAGAATGGGATGATGTAAGTTGGGAGGTGGGCTTCAAGGCAAAGCATGCCAGAGGATTCTTTCCCAAATAGTGCTAAAGTATGTAAATAGTATGTAAATAAAAAGTTATGCTGTGGGAAAGTCTTCCATGGCCAAGTGTTTGGGGAACACTGGATTAAGGAAGTAGAGACACCGCTCAGGAGCAGGATTTCTCAGAGACCTGACTGTAGCAAAGTGCTTTATGAAATGTCAAAAGCAAGATGCTCCACCAGCACTTACCAAATGTATTCGACATAGTGCCTCAATTTGCTAGGGCGGTTATAACAAAGCACCACAAACTGGGGGCTTCAACAACAGAAATTTATCACCTCACGGTTTTGGAAGCTGGAAGTCTGCGATCATGGCGCGTCCTTGGCGGCTGTGAGGAAGAATCTGTTCCAAGCCTCTCTTCCATCTTCTAAGGGTCTGCTGGCAATCCTTGCCACTCCTTAGCTTGCAGAATCACCTCGACTTCTGCCTTCGCGGTCACATGTCATTCTCCCTGTGTGGGTGACTGCCTCCCTATTTTCCTTTTCTATAAAGACACGAGTCACCTTGGATGAAGGTTTCCCCTTAAGACAGTATGACCTCATCTTAACTTGACTAATTACATCTGCAACAACCCTATCTTCAAAGAGTAGCTTTCTGAGGTACTGCAGGTTAAGATTTCAACATATACATTTTAGAGGGTAACGATTCAACCCACTGTGTTGCCGAATGAACTGTGACGCCCCCTGGTGCTGGGGCCTTGACTCAGCCAGACCGGAAGGAGTCGCCGGAAGTCTCGGTCTTGTCATGAGAATGAATTTAAGGACAGACCTGCAGCACAGCAGCTGAATCACACCAGCAGGAAAGTTTATTAAAATCAAAAAGTACACTCTCGAGCCCTAAGAAGCATTGAGAGAAGAGCGAGCTAGAGAGACAATGGGGGGGGGGGGGGGGGGAGCACTCCCTATGTGCCCTGGGGGTGAAATTTCTATCTTTTCTTAATGGTTGTTAACTAGAGGGTGGAATATTTATTACTTGGGGCAGAAAGCAGGGTTCCTGAGCCTTTCCTTCCTAATTTGGTCAGGGATTTCCTGTAAGGGCATCCGCCACCTCGGGTCAGTCTAGTCAGATCCAGCTTCCTGTGGAATGCTGCCAGGACCGGCCTCCGCTGTTCCCAATCACCAGCCATGACTTCCATAGTCCTCACCTCCAGGCCTCCTGCTTGGCCCTAACTAAATGCTTACGCTAACATTAGCACGCATTAACCTTTTGGCATGTAATGTTAGCAAAACCGCTGCCTTGCTGAACCCAGTTTTGGTTAGAGCTGCTAGACTAGATTCTCTATCATAAGGTTCTTCCAAAGGACAACTAAAGACAGAGGCCCCCATTCACCAAAAACCTAGAATGCATCAGGCAATCCAGGAAAGGTGACATGACAATGACAATTTTACAAATGAGAAATGAGAAATTTACAGATGAGAAAAAAGATTCTGATCACTGAAGATACCCACCTAAGGTGACTGAGCTGGGTTTCAAACCAGGGTCTGTCTCACTACCAGGCCCCTTCTCTCTCCGCTACAACTTGCTGTTTCCTAAATGAATCTGAACATCATTACAGTGAGATCCTTGCTCTGGAAATAATGGGGTTATTTTTCCACCCACCCCTCACTAATGCCCAATCCATGCTGAAAAGTGGTTGCGATTTGAAACAAAGCAAAGGCGCGAGGCTTCTTTCTCATGGTTGAAATAAATCTGTTTAATATGTAGGAAGCACTCCTGGTTAAATGTTTACCTTTTGAACCCTATACTGAAGGAAATGGTTTCCTGAAGCTTTGGCTAATCTTTTAGCAAACTGTCAAACTAAAAACTTGGGTGCTTCTTGATGAGGATTTTAACTGCACTATTGATTATAGTGCAGCTAGAAAGCATTTTCAGACTTATCTTCATATGATTTAATTGACATTGAGAGGTATTTTAATTGAAACGTTAGACTTCCTCAGTAGAACTACCCTTTGTTTCTAGCAAGGCAATCTAGCTTTTATGCTTTTAATCGCCATCTGTTGTTCAATAAATGTCAAATTGTTCCTAATGGTCTCTCTAAGCATAGGGTTGTTTTTTTTTTTTAATTTGCTTTTGTACTCAGTGTTCGTTATGGGCAAATGAGTCCTTGCCATAAAAGAGCGCTGTTTCTCATGGTGCTTCAGTCCCTTTAGAAGGAAAAAGTGATTAGAAATAAAGAGACAAGAGAAATGCTTCTTTTTTTTTTTTTTTTTTTTAGTTCTTCTCAACAGTGGGGAGATTTAGAAAGTCTATAAAAATGTTTCCTCTCAGCACTGCTGGTGATTTTACTCCTGTTCAAAGCATAAAAGGAACAGAGAGCTCCAAAAACCTTTAAGTTGCTTAAATTATCTGAAATGATAGAAGCTAATTAATATATTTTAAACGGTAGGTAAGAACATCCACTGAAGTGAGCAAGTTTGCGATGTACCAAGGAGCTCATGACTTCATAAGCCAATGGGGACTCTCTTTCTCTCTCTCTTTTTTTCTAACCCTGTGGGAATTTTGTAGCGATAAAGCAGAAGCCATACAAGGACTCCATGACCCAGGACCCCACAGTGGATTCTGAACTGACCCAGACTACTTTCTAGAGGTGGAGGAAGAGAATGACGAGTGACTTCAAATGATGTTCAGCAATGAGAGGGAAGGAAAGCCCTCTCTGGGGAGTTGTAGAAAACTCTCACAAAAAAAAAAAAAAAAAAAAAAAAAAAGCAAGAATTTTTTGCTTTTTCTCATTAGCTTCCTAATGCGCAGCATCCTCCATGAAAGATCATCTTATCTTCCAAGGTTAGGAAACCAAATGACACTGGCTCTTTGGAGCCCCAGAGAGCCCCCTGGAAATAACTATGTGGCTGCTGAGAAAGGGGGAGCGGTCTTTCACTGAGACCTGTATGCATTGGGTCACAATCAGCTTGCAAACCAAGAAGTATGCTTCATTGCTTGGATAAGGGTTTGAAATATTCTCCAAGGATTGGAAGAAGTACATTCTAAGAAGTAATTAGAATTAGTTGAAATACAGAGCTATAAACGGGGGACTGGCACAATTTTACAAGAAACAGATCATAACTCAACATTCTAATGACTTTTTCTCTGGAGAAGGTCAGCAAAGCTATTAACAAGGGAAGTGGGCATGCAGAGTTCTCCATCCTAGACTGTGACTGAACTTTGAACAAAGTTCCTTCCATCAGGATTCTGACTCTAATTACCTGAGCCGCTGCTTTTGCTCAGGAGCAAGTGCTGACAGGGGCTAAACGGGCAGCTGGGCTTCTGGCTGCCCTTCTGTGTGTCTCTAGCCCTCTTCCCCCAAAGGGATAAGAATAAAGAAGCTGATGGTTCGTTTTTTTCAGGCGCTATGGTCAAAACTACCATGGATTATTACAAATATTAAAGTCCTCCAGACCCAAGTAGAATTTTCCACACATTAAAAAAGAGAGAAGAAGCTTAACAACAGTCCCTCGGTCCCTCTGTCCTCTTGCCTGAGACACGGGCAAAAATGCCAACATGGGTCGGGTAGACACAGAGGATTTCAAAGGGGGGTCCTGTCCGCAGTGCCTCAGTTTGGACACATAGCCGGATAATTTCAAAATGAACTCACTTGCCCCGGGATGCTGTGGGTTACTTGTGTACATATCAACTATACTGCTCATTAGGTTTAAACTAAGGTTAGGGAATGTGTCTGTTTATTTTTGTTCCTTTGCTCCCCATCCTTCAGTACTCAAAACAGTGCCTGGAATCTCAATACGTATTTGTTAAATTAAAAAATAAGAATTATGATCTGCGAGTTTTCAGAAGAACCTTAGAACAGCTTTGAGCACTTTCCAAATTACCCTGATCTTTCCCAGTGACCTCGGAATGGGAGGGGGCAGTATTCCCTTCCTATATCCTTCCTGCTCTCTCTAAAAATCCAGCACCCCTCCTATTCTTTCGTTCCTCTGGGGATTCATTACTGACTCAGGATGAACTTGACCCCAAGCCTCTCCTTTGCAAGACCAGGACCAAATTAATCACCAGAGCTAGTGTCAATAAAACTGTATGTCTAGCCGTAGCCCTCCCCAAGTGGCCTCACTGAATTAAAACTTTTGACCACTGGGCTCCAGAATCAAAGTACTGTCTAGTCAAAACTGGGAGGAACAAGAGGGAAACACGTCATCAAACGATCATACCTTCCTTGCAGATTATTTATCACTCCTCAATCATAATGATTCCTGATGGCCTGCATTTATGTCTTATCATTGCCCTACATATGGTTATAGATGTCTTATGATTACATACCCAAATGTCCTTTGCTTCTAACACTTGGTAGTGTTACTTTTATCTTGAACTTAATTCCCGTTGCTCTCAGCTTTAAAAAAAATTGAAGAATTAATGGATGGCCTCCTTGAACCCAGCTCCTCTAGCTCTAGGGTGCTCCCAGCCTTAGACTCCAGGTTCCCAGGCCTACCGGTCTTTGCTTCAGCTCACCTGAAGTCTGTTTTCTGATCCCTCTATACTCTAGGCTTGGTTCTGGGGAACCAAAACAATATGTTGCCTTAATTACTCTTCAAAGATGTTTATTGTGAGAGGGCACCAGAAGAGCTTTTCCAGCCCTCCTGCTGTTAAGAATTCTAAAGGTTAAGGCCTCCAGTAAACTGTGATTAGAAAAAAAATCAACGGAATAGCTGCATAATCACCACTATATTTAGCAGGCTAGTGATTTCCAGAGAAAGCTGGCAGTTCTGCCCTGCAGCCTCCTTCAGCCCCTCAGGAAGTCTTCGGGCCAGAATCTGTGACGCTCTCCTGGCCTCGCCCCTGGAGCAGGGCTACAGACCTGAAATAGCTCAAAATATCCTAGCCTCTCATATAATAAAAGGGAGTCCAACTCCAAAAGAGAAAGAAAGGAAAATGGCTTACCATAAAATGGTTGGGTAAGATATTGCTGGTTTATAAAACAAACGTCTTATATAAAATTCTAATCAGTTTTTTTGTTCCCTTAGGTTCTTATAAGATACAGCCCCATTTCTCTCTCTCTCTTTTTTTTCCTTAAGTAATCTCTACCTCCAACATGGAGCTAGAACTCACCACCCAGACATCAAGAGTCGCATGCTCTACCAACTGAGCCAGCTGGGCACCCAAACAGTCCCCTTTCTTAAATTGCTCAAGATCCCATAGTGACTGGTCTGGTGTAGTTGTATTCAGGGGTTCATGTCTCCTGTAGAATGTAGGATTTCCTTTCTGTGGTTTTACTGCCCTCCATGAAACTCTTCTCTTCCTTGTGATATTGCTTTATGTTCTTCCTCCCCTCAAAAACAAACAAACAACAACAACAACGAACAGAACAAAACAAAGCCTACTTATCAGAAAGTCTGTCGTTTATACCTTAGGATGTATTGCATTCACTTGTGGGAGGAGAGGAATGATTATTTAAATAATGATGGCTAACATGTATTGAGCACTTAACCATGTGCTAGGAAATGCTCTAGGTACAATATATATATTAATTCAGTTGAGTTGCACACCCAACCAATGAGATAGTTGGCTATTATTTAATCCCCATCTTACAGATGAGAAAACTGAGGCACAGAGAGACCAATAAACTTGCCCAGGGTCACAGAGCTAGTAAGTAGAAGAGCTGAACTATGCACCCAGGCAGTCTGACTCCACAGTCCATGTTCCCAACCTCTAAACTTCTACCACATGCTTTCCACTACCACCACCTCTCACCTCTTAAGTTTTTAGGGAAGCACGGAGCAGGATGAGCATTAAGTCAGGCCCCTTAGCACTGCCCTCTGATTGTGCCTGCACTCCAACTATGCCTGTTTGTCACAGTGGATCGCAGGCTCCCAGAGGATGGAGGGCAAAAGAGACAGGAGCTGGTCTTCAGAGATATAAAAGGGAACAGAGAGCTGCCCAGTGGGCTTTCACACTGCTTTTCTCTCCCCCAGAATGTCATCATGGGAGAGGAGGCAGGTCTCTGGGACCCCCAGCTCCCCCCAGAACAGCTCCCCTTTCAGCTGCCTTACACATTGGGGTCTGGGATTTACACTGAACGTAGAGATTCATGGCTCAAAAAGGTCTGGAAACCCCTGGGGATGGAGCGAGCCCCTAGGTGTCAGGCCCCTTAATCGCTAAGCCCTCCTCGTGGCTGCCTTACACAGCCCTCTGCTCCCTTACACAGCCCTCTGCTCCCTGGGGAGGAAAGGCAAGAAGGGGTGGAGCGGGGCCCGCGCTGGAGTCTGCCTGCCAGTGACCTCTGTGACTGCCAGCCGTCCTCGCCTAAAGCGGGGAGAGCATTCCTCCGGGAGGCGGACAGCTAGGGAAGACCGGGACTTTTCCTTCAGCCTAGGCTTAAAAAAATGTTTCAGGGTAAATGGAAATAAGATGAATCTAGGAGCGCCTGCCAGCAAGCGCCAAGTATTTGGAAATCTATTTCTTCCCTGGTCTTCAAAATTCCTTAATTCAGTGACACAGCACCCTTCTGGGGTCCGCCTCCTATTTCTCACTGGCCCGTCTATGCCCCATGAAATTCTTAAGACCACAAACAGGTGTGTGCACGCCCGTGTATGTGAATGCACACGCGCGTGCACACACCCGCCTAGGAGACTGAAGCGAGGCCAGCTCCGGGCACTAGTAGGGTGGTCTGCCCCGGGTATATTTCTCCGCAGGGCCTCTGTAGGTCAGAGAACCAACGTCCTGTTGCCAACCCATAACATAAATTTTATTCCGGGCACTCTCAGATTTGCAGGCTCCCAGGAGGCCACAGCACAGTGATCAGGGGGGTGCTGGAGTCAGGACGCCAGGGCCAGGAATCGGGTCCATCACTCACGGGCTGTGGGGTGCCAGGAGACTTCCTAACAGGACCTCTCTGCCCCCACCCCGGTTTATCCTCTGTAGAGTGGGAATAACAACAGTGCTTGTTGGCAGGATGGCGGTTCTAAGCATGAGGTGCTCAGCGCAGTGCCTGGCGCGGGGCGAGAGCTGGATAAGCACTAGCTGTGTTTAGCTCCCAGGCGCCGAGGGGCACCGTGGGGCGGCCCCTGCGGCAGCCCAGTCCTCCTTCCACTCCGGCCCCAGGAAGGCTTGCCGGCTGCTGTGGCTGCAGAGTGACAGGAAGATCCGCAGCCTTCCTTGTGGGAGACAAACAAGGGACAAGGTTCCTGGGGGAGGCTGGCACTTCATTAGGCTTTCTTCGCAGCGAAACTCAAAATTGAAAACGCTGCCTGAAGCATCCAGTGATCAGAACAAATATTCTTCATCCATTCACCACATATTTATTGAGCACATCTTTAAAATAATGGGCAGCTACATATAAACAGTCCGGGTATAAATGCTCTGCTAAGGGCTTTCTATCCACTCGTAATAATGTTAGCGGGGAGGTGCTGTCCTTCTTTCCATTTTGTACATGAGGCTCAGAGAGGGAGGGGCAGCTTGCTACCAGTCACACAGTGTATGGCAGAATAAGAATTCCACCGGAGGAGTGTCAATCCAAACCTCAAGGAGTCATCACCTCACACCCAAGAGAATGGCTAAAATCAAAAACGGAAGAAACAACAAGTGCTGGCGAGGTTGCGGAGAAAAAGGATCATTTGTGCGCTGCTGGTGGGAACACAAGCTGGTGCAGCCACTGTGGGAGACGGTATGGCGTTTCCTCAAAAAGGTAGAGACACGGGTGTCCTAGGATTCGCACACACATATATAAAAATAATGGGCTCTTACTCAGCTGTCATAAAGAAGGAAACGTTGCCACTTGTGACAACATGGATAGAGCTAAAGACTATAATGCTAAGTGAAGCCAGTCAGTCAAAGACAAATATCCTATGATCTCACTCACATGCGGAATTTAAGAAACAAAACAAATGAGCAAAGACGGGAAAAAGGAAAGAGACAAACCAACCAACAGATTCTTGACTACAGAGAACAAACCGATGGGGGGGGGGGGCTGGGGGTAGGAGGTGAAGGGGATTAACAGCACATTATCACCAGGAGCACTGAGTGGAACGGAAGTGCTGAGTCACTGTATTGTAAAACCGAAACTAATAAAACACTGTTAACTATACTGGAATTAAAATTTAAAAACTTAATAAACGTAACAAATAACAAAATAAAATGCCACCACAGCCAGAGCCTGGTTTTTGACCAGTCGACCACTTCTCCCCTGTCTGAAGACCTCAACCCTCAAACCCACAGACGGGCGAGGTGGCCTGGGCTTTCTTCCTCCCCTTCCTCTAGCATCTGAAATGGGAGGCTGCAAATCTCAACTCCTTTCTCAAGAACTCATGAAAAGATCCCGAGGCTTCTGTCTACACAGCACGCCAGAACCAGAAGGGAACACTGGGGAACAGCAAGTAAGCATTGCTGTTTAGCCACAAAAAACCCACCTAGGCTTCAGTTTAAACTTTTTACACAAAGCCCTCTCATCTCTCTGCCACTACATCAGACAGAAGGTGTGAAGAAAGACTTCCTTGTTTGCAGACTATACTAATGTAATTGTGATAGAAAGTGTCTCGGTATGGCAGTCTTAGCCATTTAAAAAAAAAAAAATCCCAGTCAGTATTTTGGGCTGCTTTAAGCAAAGAGAATCTATAGAATCCCCTCCTTTTTTTTTACAGACATGAAATACTTTGTTTACTGTAATTAGCAGCAAGTATTTTGTCAACTGAACACTAACAGTAAACCCAAAGTATAGAGAGTGTAATTACAGAGTATTCTAAAGGTCTCTAAAAATAGGCATAGTGACATCAAATCCAATCATGTCTACCCCTACCACTCCCGCCCCACGCAAAGAACTCAAGGACGCCTTGCTCTCTGATTTAGCTACACAATTTCCATTCAAAATGAAAGTCACATAGCTAACACCCCATTCAGTTCTTTGCATTTTTTATTAATAAAAAAATAAATCCACAAGGCACATCCTGTGGTTAAGGGCATTTTTAGCCCAGAGGACCAGACAGCAGCTCCTAGAGGGGTCCCTTGGATACAGTGTCGTTCAGGCACTAGGTCTTCTGTGGGCTCAGCAGTCACACAGAGGTTGTGGTCACCGTGGCCCACAGTGGCCCCTCTCGGCAGGGAAGATGCCCCCTTCCCCAACTCAAAGAGCACAAGAACATCCCAGGCCCCAGCCCTCTCCTGTCTGCCCAGACGCCAGGTTGCCACAGGGGAAACTTTCTGGCTCTTTCCTGGGCAGCAATCCCTGCGGGCGTTGAGCCCTGGGGGAGCCCACACTCCTTCAGTGTCTCCCACAGGACTGAAAGTCTTACCAAGCTCTGCGGCATGGCAGAACCAAGAAGCGGTCACACTGGGGACTGTAGTGCCTGGGGCTGGGGGCGTGGCTCTGCTTTCCACGGGACTAGAGACTTGGGGCCCAGTCTTGGCCCTCTCTAAACCTCACTCGCCTCTTCAATTAGATAGTGACAGTAGTACTTACTTCATAGGGTAATTGTGAGCTAAAAGTGTGCTCATCACATGGTGATAATGAGGATGATGACAACAACAACAACAAGAAGAAGAATAATAACAAAACAGAAGGAAACTCTGAAGATTTTTATGGACTTGATAGTGGTGATAATTTCACAGATGTCTATGTATCCCCAAACTCATAAAAGTCTATATGTTAAATATGTACAGCTTTTTAAGTATCAGTCATACTTCAATAAGGGAGCTTAAAAAAAAAAAGAAAAGGAAATAAATAAAATATATAAAAATACCTGGTAAATGCTCACTCAACTCCAGTCTTCTTGGTTTCTTTTCCCTTTTATGTAGTTTTCCTTTCCATTTTCCTAACGGAATTAAGAATTGAAATGGTTAACTATTCTGACAATAGTCTTTGGCAAAATTCTAGAAAAGGAAGCTAAAAGAAGGATGGAATGCTGCCTACAGAGCATTAGAATTCTGCTGGCCTATAGCTAGCAACAAGAGGAAGTCCACATGGCAGGAGGAAGGCCTGGGCCCTGAGGTTGGCCTCCTTCTTGGGGCCTTAGGGTGCTGTCCACTGCCAGTGCCACTGCTCTCAGGGGCCTGTCCTTCATCTTTGTCCTCCAGCTCACACTCTGTCGCCTCCTCCAGCCCCACTGTGACAAAGGAAACACCTAGACACAGCTTTTTGGAAGATTACACTAATGTTGGAGGGATCATGGAGAAATTAACAGGGGCACCTAGGTGGCTTAGTGGGTTAAGCATCAGACTCTCAATTTCGGCCCAGGTCATAATCTCAGGGTCATGAGACTGAGTTCCAATTCAGATTCCACACTGAACGTGGAGCCTGCTTGGATTCTTTCCCACTCCCCCTCCTCCTTCTGCTCAATCTCTGTCTCTCAATAAACAAACAAACAAACAAACAAACAAAAAATCAGATCATCTGGTTTACACAATGTAGTTTATCATCTTTAGTATGTAGCCTCAATGGGAACACGTCCCGGCTCGGCTGCCCTCCGCCAATCAGCCAACGTTACACCAGCTTGTGATCCCTGCGTTAGACCCCTCAAAGTCCTACCCAAGGAGGCAGAGGCCTGAGAAAGTCTGAAAATTCCCCATCTTGCCTGGCCAAGGCCACCTTCTAAGTTCTGGTTCCCTGTCTGAAGACTGCCTTGTCTCCAAGTGAGTGATCTGCCAGCAACGACATACATCCGAGGAGCCACATCTGCCTACAGAGGTGCCCCTCTCTGCTCACCAACTCAAAGCCACACGTTCCTATATATGACAGCCAGTCAGAGAATTGTCCTCACAGGAGTCTCCTCTTCTTTTTTCCAGCTCACCCCCGGGCCCAGAATCGAAAACACCAAATGCGGCAGTGTGGGCTGCACATGGGTATCTTCATCATGTTGTCCTCTTCTACATGTCACCAAGGTTACCAGCACTAGAGACAGAAAAGTGCAAGCCACTAGTTGGTTAAAAGAATACTATGTTTTCTTCCTTAAAAGTAGGTGAACACCTGCTGGGGATATGAAGACTCTTGTTCTGGAGGCGCGGCTACATGAGCACCCAGGTCAGTGGGAGGGAATGAGGAACGCTCCCTCTTTTCCCTGAACTTACTCCTTCCCCCCTTACTGGTTCTGGGGAGGACCAAGGGCACTAAGTACTCGACTTAGGTCATTAAATTTTCACACACTCTGCCAGTCGTGTATTCTTGATGCTCATTTTACAGATAAGACCACTAAGGCTTAGAGGTTAAAGCTCTTTCCCAAGGTCACACAGCTTGAAAGAGGCACGGCACAGCTTCAGATTGTATGCTCCTCTTCTGCTCTCATGTCAAACACTGCAAGGCAGAGTCAGAGGTCACACAAAGGCCCAGAATGGTCCCAACCAGGGTCCTACTGCCATGGTCTTTGGACTTAAAAGTGCAAGAAAAAGTCTGACCCCCAAAGGAGGGCTTTGGTAATATTGCCCACATAATAAAATATTGGGGGTGGTTCTCCAGAAATAACTAGTGACAACCAAATGCTGGACTCTTTGATGACTCAAGAATCCTAACTGCCTCTGTGGTCATCAACTTCATGCAGATACATGAGAGCAATGGCTAATAACCACTGTTCCAGACCAAAGACTTAAACCACAACAAACGCATCGCACATGCGGGCAGTCTTCCTCTGAAACAAACCTCAGATCAGTCCGCTTTTGCTTACCAGCACGTCCACACCCTGGTCCAAGCCACTGTCATGTCCTTGGGGAGCAGAGCACTAACTCCCCTCCCTGGGTCACTCTGTTCCAAACTCTTATCCCCACAGCTGTCAGACTCCCTGTTTTTAAAAGCTAGTAACTGCTCTTAGAATAGAATTCCGTCCCCCTACGGTGGCTCCCATGCTTCGACCTGCTCTGACTCCTGCCTACTCAACTCATATCTTATTTATGTCCTTCATTATCTGTCTTTCTACCTGTTTCCAGCAGAAGGTTTCTCACAGGAAAGGAGACCCTTCTGTCTTGTTAAATATGTGAGTGAATGTCAAATATATGAATGAATGTTATCTGGGACATGTAGAGGAATGCAAAATTTCCCCGAAAGTCTCGCTCAATTTGTTGGTTTGAAGGACTAGAGAAGCGTAATGACCTAGAAACAGAAGCCTTGGGTTTAGTCATTGCATCGCTACATAAATTCACAGCATGAGTCTGGAAAATTTTCTTAACCATCTTTGGCCTCAGTTTCCCTGTCTCTTAGTTCTGCCCTTTCCAGGAACAGTTGGAAGGATGCTCCTGATTCAGCAAACTTTATTGACTGACTCTTTGCAAAACACACTACCGGATACTGGCAATGCCAAGAGGAATAGCACACAGCACTGGCTAAGAAGGAACACGCAGGTGACTTGGGGCCAGAGACAAGTACACAAATAATGTCTGATTTCCTACTATGCGCACTAATAGAAACCCAATGAAAGATACAACATAACACGAAGGAGTGAGCTGCCAGTTTCATCTGATGTTCAGAGTGGACCACTCTTGAGCTGGGCTTTGATAACAGCCAGAGAATCAGAGTAGCTCACGGAGCATGTGCAGAAGCATGTTGCATCAAGTGCAGGGAACCAGAAGTGGTTCTAGATGGCCGGTTATGTACAATAGCCGGGGGGTGAGGGGGCAGTTGGAAAACAAGGTTACACAGGTAAGCTGGAGCATGGAACATGGAGCTTCTATGCCAGGCTATGAGTTTAAACCTTCCCCTGCAGGACAAGTGTTTGGAGCAGAGGCATGACCTAACTAAGTGTATTTTAGAAAGATTATTCTGACAGCAGCCTGGAGGGTGGATTAGGAAGGAAACAGTAGAAACAGGACTACGGAGAGCAAGCTGTTGTAGTAATCCCAGCAAGCAGGGCGCCATAAGGAGTAACGGAGAATTCAAGAAGGGGGAACAAAGGCATGAGCATGAAGAGATCCATGAGTTCTCCAAAGCCCGGGAGAGTTGAAAGTTCCTAGCTGGGTGATGGGTTGCTGCCTTTTCCCCAACAGGGCACACAGAAGGAGCCTGTTAACGGGGAAATGTATGAAGTTTGGTTTGTTTTTCGTTTTTTTGTTTTTTTTGCCCATGTGAGTCTACTCCTACCGAAGCATATGAATGCAGGGCACTGTGGCCCAACTCTTGTTTTCGGGTGGCTGGAGGAGCTGGGATTGTGACCAAATCACTGCACTGCCCTCTCGCTTTGTCGCCTCTGTGGCCGGAGGAAGGCAAGTTATGATTGCCTCTTTCCTCATGGGGGTGTAGTGAGGCTTTGTTCAGCTGTTCTAAGGCCTGTGCCACACCCAGCTAAAAGGAGCTCCGTTCGCAAGGAGCATAAGGAGACCAGGCAAGTAGAAACGTCGAAAAGGTTGCCTGAAAGGTAGGAGACAGGGTTGCAGGGGCTTCGTTCTGGCTTCATAATGAGATTTAAAGATCCAGAGATGAAAATCAGGGATACAGGCAGCAGAAGATATGGATTCGTTCTCCCTCCAGATGGACTACCATTTGGATTGTTTTTCCCAGATGTAGGTGGCCAGGATTAAAATCCTACAGCGCTTCTCCCGCAGGGGGGACAGCATGGGGAGGCAGACCCGAAGGGCTCCTCAAGAGACAGCTGCCAGCTCATCAGTGCACTATGGGGACCGCTCTGTGCAGAGGTGTGGAGGCTGGGACCAGTCAGGCTTCAGGCATGAGACGTGATGCTTCATCAGCCCTGGGGAACCATCATGGGTCCTCCCCACCCTCACAAAGCCCAGATGCCCAGAGAAAATGTGCTTGGTGCTAAGCACCAGATGGCTCCCTTTCATATAAAACTTTCAAAGTGTCCAGAGTATTTCTTCTCAGCTCACCCCTGAAGAAGCCCCTCTGACAGCACCTCCCTCTCCCCATATGCTGCTCCCCCCTGGGGCTTCTGTGAAAATGGGTCAGGTTTTGTGAGTTCTGGAAGAGCAACTTCTCCCCCCACTTACCAGTTTCTGGGAGAATCTGCAACTTCTCGCTGCAGGATTGGCTCCTTCGCACTCACCCTTTCCCTCCCTCTCCCTCACTGCCTGGCCTCTAGCACTTGAGTCTTACCCACCTTTTAACACCCTGACAAATCACACCTCCCCCCAAAGCCTTCCTAGATTGCCCAGTAGGAGTTTCTCTCGGCTTGTTCTCGCCTTATTTGATATAACCCTGGGTTAAAACTACTTGCATTATACTTGCTGTGGTTCTAAGTTTCTCTCATACTCTCAATTTTCAGCCCTTGGAGACCAGGCTCACCCTCTTAGCCTCAGGGCTGGCCACATTGAAGCTGCTTAATCAATGTTTGCTGAGTTCATTGAAGCAGACGAGTAAAAGCTGCAAGGCATGTTACTGCAGAGAGGAGAGGCAGGTGCTCCCCGAATGAGTCTGTGCTAGAGCTGCCTGGATCTCATAACCTGGCGTTATTGCAGGGGGACTTAGGGAGGTCTGCTTTATGCAAGGAGCCATGGTTATAGCGAGCATCCACTAGTCAGGCCTGCCGACAGTGAGGAGGCACAGCATCTTGACCCTGGGAAGGGTCCTGGCTCAGATGCCGTGGGTTGAATCCTGGCTGTCTCTCCAAGTTTTGAGTCCTGGAATAACAGGCAAGTGTCTGCTCCTGTTCAGATCCTCCATTTCTTCATCTGCAGAGTGACTAGAGTCATTCCTACCTTTGCAGATAATCGTATTAAGAGAGCCATATGTGCACATCGCCGGGCACCTAATACATAAGCCTTGAGTTCTCTGAGTCACTCATTCATTGATGGAGAATATGAACGAAGAGAAGGCACAGCCTGAAGATGGGGGATCCACAGCCTATGAACGAGGGTGGTTCTTGGGATACAGCTTAGTGACAATGTCTAGGTGTGGATACATCTGTAATTCTGTCCCCAAAATGCTGGTACCCACAGAATCTGTCAAACAACTGAGCCTTGACCACACTGGGGCAAAGCTCTGCTTCCTGCCACCTCCAAGCAGTTATTGTGAGTAATAAACCACCACAGGCTGTTGAGTCTTTTATGAAATGCAGACGTATCACACAGCCCGACGCCCAGCCCCTAGTAAGAAAGCCATGAATAAGGGTTCCTATTATTACGATCTTTCTTTCCCTCTAGACTCTAAGTTCCATGGAGTCAGGAACTGTGTTTTGTTTTCCACACTATACTTAGAGCCTTTACACAGAGCCTGATAAATGGGGGCACAAGGGAGCTTAATGAATATTTATTAAAGATATGAATTAATACCCATCTGGCATTTTTTAACTCTAAAGCATGGGGGCTGTGATGATCCTTAATGTCTATTTCATTCTATGACATTCAATGATATCCAATAGGGGTGAGGGGGGACCAGTTCAGGTCGGGAAGTATTTCAACTATTGAATCTGTGATTGCATTGTTTCGTGAATAAAAATAAATCAACATTTTCTCCTTTCTCAATCTAGTTATTATCTCTGTGTAATAATTGGAGATTGAGAGAAATTCTATGTTCCTTCTTTTTTCATGTTGACCAATAGACTTGTGAACTTGAATGAATGTTAGTAATTAGTATTGATTAATGTGATTTACAAGCTTGGGCACACAACTTTACCCTGGAAATTCTGCAAATTTTCTTGACCACCGCCATAGATGGCCAGAGAACAATCTGAATCCATGATCACTATGGCCTTCCTCTGGACCAAAGACCCACACTTCTGACCCTGCCCAAACGCATGGCTCCAGGAGTGGAAAGGCAGAGGGAAGCTACAATTTTTCAGATGTCATGCTTTGGGCAAGGACTTTGCATTTCCCTAACAGTATTTCCTGCTGACCACCAGTAAGCATTTTAGGTCTTCTCCTGGGCACACTTCCCTTCTCCCTTGAAATTAGGTTTAGCCACATGACATGCTTTGGACAAAGACATGTGAACAGAAGAGATGCACGTTCCTTACGGGATGTAGTTTAAAGAGCCAGCAGGCTATTTTGCACACTCGATTTCCCCCTGCCATGACCATGTGCCACATGAGGAAGCCTCCTTCAGCCATGGACCCAGAGTGAGGATGACCTAGAAGAGAGCTCCTACTAATCCCCATGAGTGAGTAGCATTAGCAAGAAGTACATCTTTGGAAGTTTAAGACGCTGAACCTTGGGAAGTCATTTGTTACTGCACTGTAACCTGAACCATCCTGACTGTCGTGATATGTTAATTCACTTCATCCTCATAAAAAAATATTCATGAGGTGGTGTTCAGGGTTGACTCTTCATGGATCTCATGCATTTCTACATATATGTCTTCCCAGCACAGCTATGGCTCCCTTTAGTCCAGAATGTCTTCTCAAGGTCATCTGCAGAGCAAACCGGCCTGGGAAGGTAGAGATAGTATCACCCTCCAGGGGAAAGGGCAGGCATACTTACTGCTCATGATAAATTCAGGATCCCTAGGCCTGGGTCACTCTCCTAGGACACAGCTTACCATGTGTGCAGGCATCCATCTGAGCCATCTGCAAGGGGAAGTTATACAAATATGGTGATGTTCATATTTTGCTGTGCCATGAGCAATAAAGTCCATGTCTTCTGCCAGCTTCTCTGAAACCGTGACAGGCTAACATGCTAGATGGAGGGGAGGCAAAATTCCAGACTTTTCACCGTTCTTGACAGTGGGTATTAACATCACCATTTTACACATGAGAAAACAGAGCCTCAGAATCAGTTACCCAAAGCCATGCTACTAATAATTAGAAAATACCATTTTCCCTGTTATTCCCCATTGCTTGCTACCATTCGTTTACTCTTATATTCCTGAATTCATTCATTCATTCATTCAATTAATATGTATTAAACAAATATTATAATACTCAAGTACTATGCTAGGATGCTATTTTCCAGAGTTATTTAAAAATTAGCATTGAATTATCCTAAAATATCCAGTTTTGATCCCTAAAGGATGACATTTGGGACTGTCTTAATCTCAGCTTACATTATACCCATTTTCAACTGCTTTCCCCCCAGCAAACAGATGACCAGGAGAATCCTGTAAACTGTCAGGTTCCCCATAATTTAATGCCAAGAGTGCATTTTGTCCATTGATGCAGCGATAGGTCTGGGAGCTCTGGAGATCTCTGGAGGAAACACAGAGTATGTATAGAGTAAAGACCTGTGAGGCACCAAGGGCTCTCAGACTCAAGCAGCGGCCTCACCCCACTTCCTTGTCCTCCTCCAGGTGCAGCAACAGGACAAGAAAGCGCCCAGGGCTCAGCCTAACTGGCATAACCAAGCCGCAGTGGAAGCACACACGGTCCACAGTATAAAACCCTCGCCTCTCAGATCCCAGGAAGGCTGAGCCAGAGCCTTACAGCCACCCTGCTCACGTCATCCTTTTCTGGTGGGACATCATGGAAGGGACTTGGGTCCATAGATCTGGCTTCAACTCTTAGCTCAAACACTAATCTACTACATTAGTGATTTGGGTGCAGGAATTTTAACCTCTCTGAGCTTCAATTTTCTTAGCATAGAGCAGAATAATAATATCTAATTTATAAGGTTTTTATGGAAATTAGTGAATGAGCTCCCCTATGGAAAACACAGGTGTCCGGCACATAGTAGTCTTTCAATAAACAGCAGCAACTCTTAATACCATCAACATTTTGCTTTGACTGAGTAGACAGAACATTCCTTCAAACAAAAAGAAAATTAGAAACTAGGTACAGAGCCACTGGCTGAAAGCCAAAGGAGAAGATAAAGCACTATAATTGCCTCTCCTGGGAAAAGCAATACATCAAGGCAGCTATGCTGTTTCCACTCTGTGGTGATGTGAGGAGGGGCCACATCGGAGTACTTCCATCTCAGGACCCGAGTGTCCACCACATGCCACGCACTCTGTGTGGTGGTGTAAGGAGTACAGAGAGGAGGCAAACACTGTTCAGCCTTCCAGGAGTTTATTATCTACAGAGATTGCCACGAAGGGAGGATTCACTAAAAAGAGATAGATATGAAGGTAGGTAATCTTTATTATCTACCAAGATTTGGATGCAGGGAAGATTAGAAAATATTCTATATTATGGGGGAACTGAGAAAAGGAGAGTGATGTGCACAGGTGTTCACAGTGGGCAAGCTTTCATTCTGGGGATGGGATGTTAAGACAAGCTTCGTATATGGGTACTCGGGATGGGCACTGACAGATAAAATTTCAAGAGAGACATGGGAACAAAGATGGCAGTTAAGCAAAAGAGAAAAATGACTCTGGCAAAGACTGGGTCCTTTCAGGGAACAGAGAGTAATGACTTTGGCTGGAAAGTGTCATGAGGTAACCAGGAAACAGAGTCCACACACCCGACAGCCTCAAGAGTGTGCTTAACCTGGTCCTCCGTGAAGAGCAGCAGCCTCAAAACTATATCTAACCAAGACTAATCTGGTGGGTGTGAGTAAGACAGACTGGAGGAAGAAGACTTTGGCAGCGGAGAGACCAAGAAGGTCCATATATAGCACCTGAAACATGAAGGGGAGCCCTGAACTGAGGGGATAGACAGGAATCCAGGAAAGGTGAAGATTCTGGATTCAAGGAAGAGAAGCTTGAGGAGCAGCTTTGCACCACCTAAGCCACGTGGCAACCATTCCCTGTGCTGGACCCAGAGACGTATCGGCGAAGCACCCTTGTGATATGGTCAGCACCACACATTGTGGAGAGAAGACATGTTCTTGAAGACCTCCACTTAATGGGACCCACTGGTCAAGGATTCAGAGGGTAAGTTTAAGCAGTAACTTTCTAACATATAAGAGGTATTATCCACACAGAAATAGATAAAGTAAAGAACCTATGGACTCAACTGTTCTGAAAGCCTTTAAAGATGGGCATGACGATGGGTGCCATTCCACTGCCATTCCACTGGTCAAAAGACTGAATTAGGTCAGCTGAGCTTGTTTGAATAAGTCTCCAAACCAGAGAGAACTGAGGCTTTCCAATGAGGAGATTCCAAAGGACTCCCGAATCAGAGACATTGCCAGTGGTCCTATGTGCAGCCCAGGAAGAGAAGAAAGAGGACATTAACCTTCGACTGACTGAAGATGTTAAGTATTCAACTGCCCCTGTCACAAAAACAGCCCAGTGGGAAATGTTGACATGTGCAGCTTTGGAGAATGAGCTTTACAAAGAAAAGCACTGCTTCTTTCTGCGAAGCAACTCACAGTTTGAATTGAGATTCTGACATATGTTTATGTTTTGACCCAATAATTTCATTGTAGAAATCTATCCTAAGAAAATGATCAAAAGTACGGATGAAGATTTATATGCCAAAATGTTTATAAAGGAGGAAAAGTGGGGAAAACAAACCAAACTGCAACAATAGGGACATAGTTAAATAAATTATGGTATGTCTATTTAGGAAATACTTTGTAGACATTAAAAATCATGTGTTTGAAGAATAAGAGGAGATGTTCACAAAACAATGCTAAATGGAAAAAGCAGCCTGCTAAATTATACATACTTTATGATACCATGATGATCCCACAGTGGGAGAGCAGCAAACTGAAGAATGAAATTGAGGCCGCTTTCCTTCTTCAGACTTTTATGAACCTTCAAATATTACTATAAGCATGTATTAACAATAACAAGTTGCATTTGTTGAAGACTTACCGTGTGCCACATACGGTATTAGAAACTTTATACATATATCTATTCACTTTATCCTCGTAACAACTCTACAAAATAGGCACAGTTATCAAACCCATATTATAAGTAAAGAAATAGAGCCTTGGAGATGGGTTCTTCCACTCAGTCATCCAGCTGGGACAGGGTGATGAGACTCGACATTAGGCCCCCAGGGTCCCAGTCTCCCAAACTTACTGCATTAACTAACCTCCATGATTAGTAAGTATATAGGTGTGTGTAATGCTCTTAATTTCAAAACTGTCCTTTTTATCCCTTTACCCTTTACTTTATAAGGGAACATAGGCTGTTCAGTGGAGGAAAGCAGCCTTCAGGAACTGGACCCTGGTTTTACACCAAGCTATTCACTATTTATGCTAGTGTCCACCAAAACACTGATGACTGGAACTTCTTTTCTGGAGAAGGAACACGGTCAAAGAAAATTACATTGTTAGCAGCTAGCTAATTAAGTCAATTATGATAAGTATCTAAAACCAGAACTAGTCATTAGAGTTTATAAGTAGATGAAGAACAAATAGGAATGGGTTTTGTACTTGGGAATAAAATGAGATGGGAAAGAGATCTGGGAACCCCAAGTATGTTCCTCGGGAGAAGCACGCGGGCCCAGCCCCTTGTCAGCTGTGTGAGGTCTCAATTTCCTATCCACGACAAAGGAGTCAGTCCAGATGATGTATTGGTTCATTTCTTGCTCTGATTGCCACGGCTTCTATGACAAAATTGTCATTGCTTCTATGACAAGTTCTACGACAGAGGATAAACCTCTCTCTGTAAAGGCTGGTAAGCTGACTACCAGGCACAGGAATCAGGAATCTGCATGACCTTTCTTCTCTTAGAAATAGGGCCCCTTCACTTCGCTGCAGCCTGGCAGCCTCAGCTGGGTCCATAAGCCTTCATCCAAGCTTCTTGTGATAAAGCAACCAAAGTGGGAGTGAGGCCAGGAGAAAAAGTGGAGATCATGGAGGATGGAGGGCTTTGGGTGCTGGAAGGATTTCTAGACGATATTCCCACCCATGCTTCCTTTTCTGGAACTGCAGAGAAAACCGCATTCCGATTCCTTTGTTACTGTCGTTGCTTCTTTTTTTCCTTTGAAAGCACTATCTATGGGAATAAAGGGTCATTATCTCAGGGATCGCTGAGCTAATTTATCAAATGAGAAAAGGAAGTTATTTTCTGTGCAGGTAACATGATCTTGCCCATGACAATGCACACCCTGGGCCGCCAGCGCCGGCTGGCTTCTCCACACCACTTGGAATTCCGCTCACAGCGCAGAACACGGGAGAGTCAAGGCCAAACAGATGATGCGCCATAGGAAGAGGCCAAGAGCAGGCTGTTTTCTGGGGACTGGATCCTGTTACCCTCTTATTGTTTGCGGACAGCAGGAACCAGAAGGAGGAGCAGGCCCTCAGCGGTATCTGAGAGATGAACACCACCTGCAGGAACCTCAAAGAACAAAAACCGAACTCTAAGCTGCATGGCCCCGGTCAAGCAGTAACAACAACCACACCGCTAGGCAGCCCGGGACAGGCGCCTGCAGGCCCGGTGGGGGATCGGTCAGGAGAGTTGAGGCAGTGCTAGAAGCTTCCAGGAGGGAGTATGAAAACAGACACTGAGAAAAAAATCACCCATGGGCACATAGCCTTGCCGGGAGAGAGTACCTTTTCCATCTTGCACAAGCCTTCCCTGCTCAACTTACAGGTTCTTAAAAACTAGAACTGGAATGAGGACTGAGGCCACAGTTCAGACCCGGCACTGTAGCCTGGAATGGATTTTACCAGTCGGTCCTCACAGACACCACACTTGATCATTAAGGAGAGCTAAGGAGATTGAGACTCAGAAGGTTTAGGAAACCTGACCAGGTGAATAAAACTAGGAAATCACTGAGCCGGAGGGACTGGAACCCTAACCAGATCTGGTCTCATTGGGCCACATGGTCACTTCCCATCCATGCGCTGGGTGCCGCTGCATAGTAAACACTGGATGGAAGTGTGTGTGTGAGAGAGAGAGAGACAGACAGACAGACAGAGACAGACAGAGACAGCGAGATACTGCGTGTGTGCATGTTTGTATACAAGCCTCCAAACACGGGGATCTGAATGCAGGTCAGTCCAGCAAAGCAAACACCCAAACCTCTCCTTGGCCGTCTTTCCCGATTCCAAGATTCCTCCTCGGTGAAGGCAGCCTGGTCGAGTTACTGGCCTTGACTTTACTGCTTGAGTTGGACCGATGTGCCTGTGACCTACCCCACAGCTGCCTCTTCAGGAGGTGACACCCCATGAGTGCCATTCGGGCCTCTGGGCCATCAGTAGACCAGCCTGCCCCAGCAGCTTCACGAAGCTTCTCCCCCGCGGTCTCGGAGCAGCGGTCACAGGGAGCATTGGAGGCCTGAGGAAGAACCAGGGACCCTGTGGGGCACTTGGCTCTGCACTTTTGGGCAGCTTGGCTTCTTTAGGGCTTGCCTTGGCTTTCCCCAATCAACTCCTGTTTCTGGTTGTCACTCAGTTGCTGTGTAAAAGTAGAAGTGATGTGGAGAACAAAGGCGGGGAGAAGACAGAGTGAAAATTTAATGTTCTTACAGCGGGCGGCCCACAGACAAGCACTTAAAGATGGGCAGGGGATGGCATTGCTCCGGGAAACTCCCAACTGTCTCAATGTTAACACTTTGTTAGAGGGAAAAACCACCTTAGCTCGACACTAGCCAGGCCTCTAGGAGCGGGTGAGTCTTCTTCAGCATAGTAAAGTCCTTCTGGAAACTTTCCTATGTCTTTTCCTCCCCCCAGCTCCAACGTACATAATCAATTGCCCCTCACAATGCAGGTGCAGCTCTTCCTGCCCATGGGTCCTGTCCCTGTGCAAAAAATACCTTTTTGCACCAAGAACGTCTCAAGAATTCTTTCTTGGCCATCAGCTTCGAACCCCAACCTTCAAACCACATCAGAAGCATGTCTCCTTGCTGCTTCCCCAAAACAAGAAAGAAAATGAAGAGATTCAACAAAAGAAATGAAACACAGGGCATCATCCTATGATGTGCCTACAGAGAGGGGGGCCTAGGTCATGGACAGCTCGAACGGGAACCTTCTGAGAGTGCAGGGGGGCCCACTATGAATAATTGCACCAGGACAATAAGCGCACCCGCGACCCAGGCAAAACCAAGATGTATGGGCGTAATGAAAGTCTCTGCAAACAGGGTCTGGATCATGGCTCCTTCCTGTGCCCAGGGAGCCTATTAGGAGGTGGTGGTAGTGGTGGTGGTTTTCAAGGGGACTATCAGAGACATCCTCTTTTTGCTTGGTCCCACCTGAAAGCCCAAAGCTCTTCATTGTCCAAACTTCTCCCACAAGGTGTTAAAAAAACAAACCCTTCTGAATAAATTCTCCTGCCAGAGATATTTGCATTACAACCGGAAACAAATCCCTAAGGCCGGGGAGTGGCTGGCTCTCAACTGCCCCACCAGGGAATTCTAGAAAGGTAGAGAGGAAGCCTACTCTACCTCCCAGCCAGGAAGCCTACTCTACCTCCCTTCACCTGTGAAAGGACTAAAGGGAGTAGCCTGGCCCTCAGGAATAGTGAACCCTGAGAATTAAGCAGCTCTAAGCTTTGTCAGTTCGGGGTTAATGGGAGCCAAACGCTGAGAATACATGAGGGGTTAGGCTGGCTCCTCAGCCACACAGGAGAGGACCGAGGGACGTAGCACCTCTGAGAAGTCTCCCCCCTGAGATGCCCCACTCCAGAATCTCGCTCCACTAAAAATGAAGTTTCTCTCCCCGCAGGCGATGAAGACAACCCTGCAGAGCTCTGCCGCCGGCCTGTGTGCAGCTAAATGACAGCAGAGCGGCTCCAAGAGAGAGCTTCCCGAATATTCTTAATTGAGTGCACCCAATCCAGAGTCTACTGACGGCCATTTAAATACCAGCCCCATTAGCTGTGTCGCTGTGGAACTACCTACCAGATGCGTAACAACCGTATTTACTGGTCTGTGTGCAGCTGCTTATACCTTCTCTGGGCTCGTGCCCCATTCGCTCCAATGGCTGTTTCCCCATCTGCTTCAGCAGGAGTGCTGCGATGCTGCCCCAGGACATGGTGTCCCGGTGGCCCCACAGGACCCCCAGTGCAGGATCAGGCCTGAAAGCGGCAGAGAGGTCAAATGACAGCTAGCATCTGATTTTTATTAAAAACAACATTTAAGAAAACACAAAACAACCGTTCTATTGCCATGAGAGTATTTTACTTTTCTGCTGGGAGAAGAAAAGCCCTGTGAATGTTTTATTCAGCAGGAACTGGAACACTGTTATTATAAAACTTTCTTTTCCAAACTAATTCCCTGAGCTTCCGCTGCCAGAATTCCTCCTCTCTAAGGCAGTTCTGCCTTCATTCATTGACTTCTAAGATCCTTCTAGAAAATCTGCCACTCTGACTCCCGCAAGCCGCAGATGGTCTCCGCCGGGCTGCAGAGCTCACCGTGGGGCAGGGCCGCCCAGGATAGCTCTGAGAAAACCCATAAGCTGAGTTCTCATTGGAAAGGAACACCACGGAGGAGGGTCAAGATGGCGGAAGGCCAGGTGACCGCATTTCAGGGAGTTCCCTGAAGAGAGCTGAATTCCAGCAAAAAAACCACTACAAGACCACCGTGAACACCCATGAAACCAGCCTGAAATGTGATATTTCCCACTTCTGGACCGCCACGAGAGACAAAGAACATCGGCAAAAAGGTAGAAACAAATTGGAGGGT